>OOFC01018382.1:0-10326 GCA_900323345.1 Pseudochromis fuscus
TCACGGTAGTTGTGTAGTTTCAGGAGATTTTGCTGTAAAAGTCAAAACAAGCCCAGTAGCTGCTGCAGCACTAATGCAACGCTGTGTTCCGCCATTTTTACTGTTGTTGTCGGGTTGCGCAGGCGAGTTAAGGGTCAGAGGAGAGGCTACAGCGGCAGCGTTTCAGGAGAATGCGTATTTGCCGTCCACACGGAGACGCAGCGGGTGGCGTCTTCAGACTTTCCCACTCTGGGACCCGGTTTTGGTTTCGGCTGCCAAATCTCCGTCTCCGTGTGGACCCAAGGCGTAAACGATAAAAAACTAACCCGTCTCCGTGGGGACGGGGCCTGAGAATGGACTAGATGGGCGTAGATGTCATTTTAATCACTTCTAACCAAATAATTGAGATACACATTCAGACACATTCTTATTTAAAGTATTTTATATATTTACCAACATGTCTGGAGGGATTCTTTACAGATGTTTTTCCTACCAGCTGTATAACTTTTAAAAATGTCCTTATTGAAGCTGCACCTACAGTCAGGATTACTGACAAATGTCCAAATGTTAACATCGTCCCTGCAGACTGTGGACAACCTCCACTTTTCCCTGTGCTGACATGAGCCTGCTGTGGGAAGGTCAACCCACGGCAGCTCTCTCTCTCTCTCTTTCTCACTTCCCCTCCTCTCCCGCTGAGTCACAGTTTAAGAAAAATGAAGAGGCCTTCACCAAGCCAACCAACAAAACAACTGCCAGCAAAACAGAAAAGGCACTCTGATAGTCCCTGCCAGCTCTGCACTAGCACACACAAATACAAACACCCAGGACGAACACAAATCCTTGAAGACAAACAAAAGCAGTGACACCAGTGGCACCACACCACAATCTACACTTTAAGGCAACTTGTATACAACTCAGCAGTGTTGTGTTGTCCTCTGGAGTTTTGTTTTGTTTTGCGCTCGGTGGAGAGCCGATCTCCCTGCGGAAAATTAACCACATGATCAACAACACAATAACAGCAGCTTGTGTGTTTGTGAACAACCCTGACCAGAAAAGGCTGGGAGGATAAGAGGGAATCCAGTGCGGTGAATATTTACAGATTGTGTGGTTACTGCTGTTAGCAATAAACTGAATGGGATTTAGATCTGTTTAGTTTTTAATCACTAAATTTTTCCATGCAGGTTTTACTGCTTACCAGACATCCTGTCGGAGGCAAAGTAGTGGTCGATGACCTCATACTGCAAGTCGATAGTGGGTACGTTCTCTGGGTGGGTGACAGCGACAGTCAGCAGGATGCCCATCAACAGGTTGACCACCTGAATGGAGGAAAAACAAACAGAAGCTTTTAAAAATGAAATAGTAGTGGAAAACACGATTACTGTGCACTTTGACATAATTAACAACCGTTTAAGGAATATGTTAAATTCCCACTTTCCAGACAGACGCTGGTTTCACTTGATCTCAGTGTAGTATGAAATTCAGTTTGCAGAGAGTCAGACAGGCAATGATACAGAGAGCAATTCATCACCCCCCTTTTTTTGACAAGGTTACTTTATCATGGTGTGGGAATGAAGCTGTGAGGACGGAGCCAATTTAAAGAGTCAAGGACATGCAACAGTCGAGCTGAAAGGAACTGCACCTCATTTAAACTACCAACTCACAGGACACGCAACTGGAAATACTGTGAGAGGGAAATTATGATGAAGTCAAACCACTGATTACATGGAGGAATAAATGTATAATTTATATCCTCTGGTAAAGTCAAGGACATTGCTGTAGTTAAAAATGAAACTAACAAAGTGGACAAAGGGCACCCTAAAGGAAACTAAATGTTAATGTCAGGTTATAAAACAGGATCAACATCTTATCCAATATTCAGACCTAACAGCACAAACCTACAACTGGTGCAACAAATGTGTGTGTTCGGTGTGTGTAGGCTGGATTTTTACTCCTGTGCAGCAGGCAAACCACTTGTGTTCAGCAGTTTATACACGTATGTATCCATGTAAGAAGTAAAGCTTAAGGAAAGCACAAGATTAAAAGTTTCAATCCTGCTTATTTAGGTTAAGTGAACAGTGTGAGATGAAGGCCTGTTGCAAGCCAAGGCCAAAGTACAGTTGAGTAAAATCAGCCATAAACCAGTATGGGTGAGACGGCTTTGAAAGTCAGCAGCCTCACCTGCATGACAATTAGCTATTGTCACAATTAAAGGTGCGACAATACCTTTTAGCAACTGTGTTTTGTTTTTGTTTTCCTAGAAACTGTCTCGACGCTTATGCCAGGAGGTTCAAACAGCAGGATGACTATGGAAAGAGTGAAAATTACATAGAAGACATCAACTGCAATTTGAAACTAATTTTATACATTTATAAAGCAGGGGGATGACTGAGCTTTCTTCCTTTATAGCTTCCACTAGGTTGTATTTTGTGATGAGTCACTTCAGGTGGTCAGGATTACTACACAGATGTTGAAATGCATGTAAATTTATAATAATTTCTCAATCATGACAAGTTGTTTTAATCATAAAGTGAAATATGATATTTTTCCAGTTCTATATACCTGTGACTAAATGTTTTGTGGCTTTGTAGATTCACTGTGACCTGTTAGTTGTAATAATGCCTGTAGAACTGAGGCAAGATAATGTTGAAATTACACTTATTTTTCTTTACATATTTCCGAGTCATACAATGTAAAAGCACAGTTTTCAAAATATAAACATTTTGTGATGTACTTTTACTTTTTTGTACTAAAAAAGGGGAAAAAATTGAGTTATTGTTATTCATAGGTTATTATTATGCTATTGTTTTACTGGTCTGACCCAATCAAATTGAGATCAAATTGGGCTGTATGTGGAGCCTGAAGTAAATGAGTTTGACACCCTGGGCTTAAGGGCTTGGTTTTAAAGTGCAACTGAGAATTTCCCCTGATTGTTCCTTCACATGGCCTCAAACCACAGCAACTAGCACACAGAAAGAAAGAAGCAATGTAAGTTGTGAGAAATGATGTTAGCTGCAACACTTTACCTACTATTTAAACGCTTGTTTATTTTTTTAAATTCATTGAACCTCTGTGCATCATCCTGTCATTAAACCAGAGCCTTACCACAAGAAACACATCTGTTCCAAAGCCTGTATGTCTTGCTATTATATTAAAAGAGTGCTAAAAGGCAGTGAAAACAATGATTTCGTGGAAACACGGTTAGTGTGTTTTAACGTGTCAAATACTGTGCAGCTGGGGACGTTTAAAAAAATCCCAGAGGGAGGATTTAGAAACGCAACCAAAACCTAGAACATCTGTTATATGATGTAAGGAAACAAGAAGGGGATTAACTCAGAGAGATTTGACGCTGGGCAGCAGCTAGGAGCGCTGCAGGAACAAAATGTGCAGAGGACGGTCCGGCGAGCTGACTTTAGCTACATTTCTATTTATTTACCTCACGTTTAACTACTTCAAAATCATCATTATCTAAAACAAACTACACAACAGGGGCAGTAGATGGACCTGTGTCCTCTTTGACACCAGCAACAGTCACGCTTGTTATGATTTGACAACCGTTATGTTAGCCAGTTAGCCAAACGTTTAATAACAAAAAGATATTTCAAATTATTAGTGTGCGGGTAACTTCAGATACTCGCTGTTTAGTGCCTGTTTATCTGTATTCTTAAAGTTGCGCCAGTTATAGAGAGAAATATTTACGCTAGCTAGCCAAACCAGACGTGACAGCAAGCTAGCATTAGCTCGACCTATAATTGGTATTTGAGGAGTTAACCGTCACTGTTAGCTAACAGTTGACTAACTGAAAAGACTTAAAACACATTTTCAGAAACCATCTACTCCGTCCTGGCGACGTTAACTATATAACTTATTACTTTCGTGAACTTGAGAACAGTGCTAGTTAGCTTAGGCTTGCTAGCGTCCCCTCATCGAGAACCATTTTACGTACCATGTACCATGTTCCCAGGATGATGGTCCCCGTCCGGACATGGCAACATCCGCAACACCTGGTGGTGTACAGTCTGTCTCGACTGGGCTTAAAATGATGCATGTCCTCCACAAGCGTCGGGAGAAACATCGGGAGAGCTGAGTCGTGAAGGAGAAGGAAAAAATCTCTTCAGCATCAACAGACAGCAAACGAACACGGAGGAACGCCCACCTCCTTCCACGACGACCTGCGCACACCGCTGATGAAAACAAACGCTCTGACGGAGAGGGAGAGGCGGGGACGAGAAGCGTGACTGACAGGAGCATGAACCAATGGCTGCGAAGAGCCTGAAATCTAAACCCAATAGGATTTAATCCATTGACTTTGGATCACCTTGTTACACCTTGTCAAATTCAATGTACACTGTTAGGACAGTTACCGTCTATAATACAATATAATGTAACAACAGAGGTTTATATTTATTCTATGTGATTTATTTATTTCTTCTCTGTCTTTTAAACTATTTCATTCTTAAATGGAGCACACTCAAACCAAAGTATTGCATCTTGAATCTCTTCAATTCTTCAAGGACTGTAATTTTATAGTTAATAACATGAACTCAAAGCAGATACACATTGTAATTCTGAATAAGTTGTGCTGTAACAGACATAAGAAATGCACTGGACATTGTTACACCTCCTGCAGCACAACTATTCTGGTGATTTACAGAAAAACAGGTTGCTGTATTTTAAACAAACACTGTAGTAATAATAAGCAAATTTACACTGCTTAAGAAGTGCTGGAAAGATTATATGATAGGAAACTTATATATAGACTATGCCATTATTTTTGATACAATATTCAGGTTATGTGTTTTGTTTCTCTAGGTGATCCTTAAAATTTATCATGGGCAGACATCATAGACTTTATATAGAAATGGATGAAGCAGCTGGGCTCAAAAATTAGGCCAACACAGAAAGGAGCAATACCCCCAATGGCCGCTAGATGCTGGCTCCAAAAAAAAAAAAACACCCTGAATCCAATTGACTTCAATTCAAAATCATAATTTTAAATCAAGAAATACTAAGTCAGTAAATTATTTCCACAAGTCATTCTGATGTCATTAGCTAAAGTTAGCTCTTTTTATCAGTCATCTGGTGGTCCATCTGAAAATAATTTTATTATTAAGTAGGTATCAGTCTTCAAAAAGATCAATACTTAGGGCGGGGTCAGTTTGATTGACAAGTCTCCAATGAGACCAAACCTGAAGTCGAGCCTCACATACATTGTGCAGTGTCTTTGGGTTCATGGGTCAGACCCGCCTCTTCACTTCTCCTTTCATATGTAAACATGGTCACTTCTGGTTCCACAAAACCAATATGGCGACGGTCAAATGCCAGAACCTAATAACAAAAATGGGTGCTAAGGTAGAAAATATTTTTAATATATTAATAACATATTGTTTTACTTTGTATCCAGTGGATTAGTAATACCATCAATTACATAATTCAACTTGATTATTTCTGAGTGGTTGCAAGTCACACACACACTGTTTTAATTGGTTTAAGGTTGAACTCAACACATTATACCACTATATGTGGAAAACAACAAAGTTACAAATACTTTCAGTCATTTTAAGGGATAATTTCTAATTGTCATATGCAACTACAAACAGACCGTCAGTGTATAAACATGAGAAACACCAACTAAAAAGGTTATGGAGCTACTTTATTATCAAATGTGGAATACAAAAATATACCAGGCTGCACAATGTTTTGCATTAACACAGCAGCTGACTGTCATTACCTTATCATTTACATAAAGTACTTCTTTATTCTTATCTCATATATCAAGGGAGTTATTTTTTTTAAAAATGTAAATGCTATGTGTAAGTCTGAATAGAAGCAACAAAAGCTGCCACTTTACAATTATATAACAAAGTACATTTTTTTTTATGATTCCAATGTTGCATTGTACAATACTGCAGTGTACACATACAATCCACAAAAAATAAAATAAAAAGAATAAAGTTATAAAACCCCACATCCTCCAAAATACAAACTTCAAAATATATCACTTCAGTGTTCTTAGTAATACCCGCTACTACCCAGTGTATGAGACAATCTGAAACATTTGTAAAAGATAGGTAACTGAGTAGTCATCAAAGGAAAAACAATTGTGTTATCATGAAGACAAATACATCATCAATGACCAACAACAGATTCATACACATTAAGTGCTCTCAAAACATTAACCCACCATCCTCCCATAAAACATGAGGAATACATAGGAAGAGGATACTGGCCCAGTAGTATCAGCTTAGTAAACAGTTTTCTTGCATCACCAGAAGAATCAACACACTCATGACAACAATGGAACAATACAGTATAAGATTTAAATGAAATGAGGTTAAAGGTGAATCAGGAAAACAAATTACTGGCAAGTTTCAGAAGACTGTTATGAACTTCCTTTGGACATTAAAATAATTAGTTTGAATATTAGATGTAGATTTATAACAGACAGGATATTGAACCAAAGCCTTTCAAATATCTATGTGATGCTGCCGAAGTATTAGTATTATTGGCAGTATCATTAGCAGTGACGTGCTGAGGAACAAGAAGCAAACTGAAATCTGAATCCGTTCATTTATTTGGGAAGGTAAAACCAACTGATGTCTGTTTAACGTATTGTGTGTAACGGCCATGATGTCGCTGATGAGGACATGGAAACAGCCAGAGCCATATTAAAGTATTAAAGTTAAATTAAAATTTTGAACATGGAAAGATTTAAGTATTAAAATGAGAGATTACACAAATAAAAAATGCAATAAGACTCTGTAAAATAATCATTATTTTAGTCACGCCAGAGATTGACAATAAGTACGTCCTCCCTTCACTGCCACCCCAGGTCCATCCTATGTTTTGTTTTAGTTGTTTTTTTTGTTTTTTTTTTAAGAATACTACTTATATTTCTTTATTTATTCAAATTTTATTTTATTTAAAGTTGTATAAAAAGTATAAAAAAGTGCACTGGGCTCTAAGGATAATAAGAGGAGCAGTGCAAAAAAGTTCTTTTTAAAAAACGTATTAAAAAAAACATTAGACTGACAGTTTGCAGCTATGAGAACAGTTAAACAACAACAACCTCATCTCTGTTGGGGTTATAATAATCTTCGTCTGAAGCCGTCCTCTGACCTAAAATGTAGCCTTTGTCGTCTTTCTTGTGCCATTTGTAGATCAATATTCCCGCCAGTGTAGCAGCGAGAGCCACTCCTACTGCTGAGCCTGCAATAACTCCTGTAAACACAAACATAAACCACTGAGACACAGCACAAATCAACAGTTTGTCAAATTCCCCACGGGACACAAAAAAGTACCTGCAGTGATTTCTTTGTTCTCTAAGAAGCTCTTGCTGTTTTCCATGATGATGAATCCAGATTCAGTCTCGCTTTCAGGCCAGTGTGTAGTGTCAAAGGTCAGGTTTGGAGGACCCTAAAGCAAACCAAGGAACAGTTACATAACTTCATTTCCTCCGCCCACATCAACGGGTGGAGAAACAGGGAAACGGATTACAACAAGTCAGATACCGTACATTAGACCGAGCAGTATTCTGGTTTTCCCATCTTGTTTTTGATGCGAAGCTTCTGCCAATATCCATCATGCTTTTGATTTCACCTGGAGAGATCACGGTTTGGAAAAGAAAACATGTTGTGAGCACAATCAGACAAATTAGCACCACAGATAGTGGCTCATAAAGATTTTATAGTTACTGAACATGGTACTGATAATTACCCTCATCTGACCAATATCCTGAACCAGAACCAGAACCAGAGCCAGAGCCAGAGCCAGAACCAGAGCCAGAACCAGAGCCAGAACCAGAGCCAGAACCGTCCCAGTCGTATCCTGATCCCTCCAAATCCTCTGGAGGGGAGGAAGTCTAAAATCATGGAGGGGAAAAAAAAAAGGATGAGGATATATCTCGCAAGAGGGCAATAAAGAAGCAAATCATGTCAGATACAAAGTCCCACGAAAGTAGCACAGCCTTAAAAAAAAAACACTGAGGTTGAAAAACCTGATAATCACGCCCATGATTACACTGTTATCACCGGTGAAGTGTCATGAATGGGGAATATTAAACGGTATCACCCCACCCATTTGGCCAAGCAGCAAACTTGAAAAATGACACAATCTTTAATTAGAAATACAAACTAGATGGGAATGGGAGTCAAACACCTGAAAGACCAACATCATTTATAGTAACCATGAAAAAAATAATCTACATAATCATCAGTTTATTACTTGTAATGAACTAATAAAACTAGAATTATTGCACAGACTGATATGAACAGTGTTGTAAAACCTACATAGAAGACAATATGTGGTCACATGGTTTGGTTTATCATATTTCCCACAACAGATTTACAACTAACAAAGTAAACAAATTCATGAAAACTATTGAATTTTAGTAAAAATCTCAAACTTCTTAGATGTATTTAATAAGCTCTGTGCATTATTGTTTTATAACTGCAACATTTCCCTAAGATTCAGTTTGATATTGTTAATATTTCTAACAGTATTATATATACAGGATTGAGTTTTGCAGTATGTAATAAACAGATTTTTCAGACTTCAAAATTAAATAATAATAATAAACACTCAATAATAAGTTAACAGGCATGGCGTAATTTTCTAGAATAAACCAGCACCAGCATATAGACCAGTTAAAGGACCTGAGTAACACTTTCACCATTACTGCTCTATAGAAAATAATTATAACAAAGGATTATTGTGGCTACTATTACTACATAATTAGTACTTTCATGTTTCTAAATATAGAACATTTAGTCTGAAACTGAGGACGGAAAATAATCCCTGACAAAAACACCTAATATCCTAGGGAGTGTCAAACAGCCATTACACACACACACCAATGAGCAGAGTATTGTGGATTAGTTTAAAGAGACTCTAACTGAAACTTATTAGAGAAATAACAAAGTTAAAATGGACATGTTGAAGTTTCCTGGTCCAAAGTGAACTTGTTGGTTAACACCAGGAAGTGAGAAAGGTGAGCACGAGACTGACGCACCGTCTGTTAACATTTAAAATCACTCACCGCCACACGGAGAGGGCGCATTAATCCCACTGCGAGGAATAAACAAACCACCATAGATCCCCGCATCTTTCAGGTGAGCCGGTGTCCGCTTTTAGTTTGTCCTCTTCTTCTTCTTCTTCTTCTTCTTGGACACAGCGCAGGTGTTCTGATTGAACCTCGAGACTCTGACGTCCCAGCTGCCAGAAACCACGCCCATCAATAAAACCTCAATTACACCCACTAACTGTGAATACACCTTGTTTACTTCTAGAAGCAGCTGTTCACAGCAAACTGGCAAACAGAAACCGGACTAGATCACATAATCCCGATCCAGTCTTTACATTGTGTAATTCAAAACCTTTATCTGGTGTGAATGATGGAAATTATTTTAAAATGGAAGTGAATGGAGAGAATCTTCTACTCTTACAAACTGTTTACATATTTAATATTTTGATATCTGGGAATAGTTGAATCTGTTGAGTTCAAATCTTTATTGTTATGCTATTGTTTTCAGCATCTAACTACCACCACATACTTTCACCTAGAAACATCATTCAAATATCAAAATATTCATCTCCTTAAAGACATGTATGTGGCTTGTATTCAACTTTTTTCTACTTCTACTTTTGAAAATATACAATTTTTTTACAGCTAATTTTTAGAGTTGACCTCAATGGATGAAATAGTTAAAATTCCACATACTTCCACATACTTT
Source organism: Pseudochromis fuscus (assembly GCA_900323345.1). Classification (NCBI taxonomy): domain Eukaryota; kingdom Metazoa; phylum Chordata; class Actinopteri; family Pseudochromidae; genus Pseudochromis; species Pseudochromis fuscus. The sequence continues at coordinate 9,708 of OOFC01018382.1, forward strand.
TAGCTTCAGACACCAGTCAAAAACAACAAAATGGAAGAAAAATGTGCGAAATTTTGGATAAGAAAAACAACATATTGACTAAAAAGAGCCCGTCTTACTAGGTTAAGCTAATGTAGTTACAGTCCAGGTAAGAACAACTCAACAATTTTTTTTTATTTCTACATTTTGACCATTTGTGCACTTTAAACTGTTCAACTGATTTTAATTTTTACTCTTTTAAAAAAATTCTTTCAGCAATTTTTTTCTGTTATCTTTTTTCATTTCAAGTAATTTTTAGCAAAATATTTCAGCTGTCAACATTCACACTGCATTTTCTAGTTAGGACTGTGATACCTGTGATCCTGGATTATTGTGATTCTAACAGAAGCATGCTGCTTTACACACATTTTTATCATATTGTTTACCGTATTTTCCAGACTATTGAGCGCACCTGTCTATAAGCCGCTATTGAATTTATTCGAACAGTCTCATGTGGTCCACTCTGACCGGGTCTGATGTGACGATGCTAAATGTATCGGCAGCACGGAGCTTGCTAGCTTGTAAAAAGCTAACGACCTTCATGCTGCAAATACATGAGCCACACCGCTGTTTAAGTTCAAAGCGTCGGAAAAAAGTAGCG
>OOFC01018383.1:0-12040 GCA_900323345.1 Pseudochromis fuscus
TTTTTGTTAAGATAAAAGATGTACCCCAACAAGTTTTGTGACCGGCTCTCTTCTTCACTCAGCCCTCTCCGGTCTGATCTAAACGCACTTTAGTTTGTAGAGGCAGTGTAACAGTGTTGTACAGGGGGCTAGAAAGGCAGAGTTACTGGATATTACCCAGGGAGCAGGGGTGGAGAATCAGTTTCCATTTCACCATGACCTTTCTCCGGTCCCAACGGTGGTCAGCTCCACCACTACCTCCTTCCTCTCACATCCCCACTGAGCAGCCTCCGCTCCACTGCTGTCTCTCTTTTTTTTCATTCGTCAACCTATCCATCTCACATTTTTACTCAGATAGGACAGAACGGTCCACCCCCCCCCACCAACAAAGAGATCAAATTCCCATAGCTCATCTATCTTCTCATCAGCTGTTTACACCGATTTAAATGTTAGCATTGCGCACAGTGCAAATGCGTAACTAATATGCAACTGATGAATACGAAGAAAATTACATCTAAACAACTCCAGATCAAATTAAGGACCACCAACTACTTCTAAATAAAGCTGTAATTGCAGTGAATTTTTCCTTCGGGGTGGGAGTCATCCCTTTCCAACACCCGAGCTATTCTTAGTGTCTGTTAGTATTGTTTTCAGCCACCAAAGGCTACTTTCATATTAAAACGTTTGTGATGACTTTCCGACAATGCCTGGAAGCTGTTTGTCACCGGACTGACCGCACAAACTGACGCACTCAGGACACACCCACCACTCTTACTGGAAGCTTTTGGATTCACCTTTTCCATTTCATTTTTACCAGTTTGCTGTATCCTGGAAGAAGCAGAGTTTGGAAACATCTGAAAACACTGAACGAAGGTTTAACAGACTGTCAATACGGCACAAGCAATAATCTCAGGTTTTAACATTTTCATCAATTAAGTCAGTTTTAGTATTTATGACTTCAGTAATACTTATTGTACTGTTATTCCTTTATTTCATAAGGAAACACACATTAAATTTATAGTAAAATTTGTCAGAGTGCTGAATGATCTGGTCAGAAAACTCAAGCTTCAGTGTGTTGTGAAGTGAAAGACATGGAAGTCAATAGAGCTGAAGACATCTTTCTTTTTTTTTACCTGACTTCAAAGAAAGTTAAGGCAACAAGTAACTTTTTTATGTTACATTGTATGTGAAGTTTTTAAAAAATGAATACTTCCATCAAGTTAATGCATCTGTGGTTATAGGGCTATTGATTTTTTTTTTTAAATCAATGGATGGTGAAATGCCAGATCATCATCATCATCATGTACCACATGAACCCTGGGTTAATCTGATCTATCAACAGCTCTTTCCAAGGCTGAGAACATGATACCAGAAGTTCTTGTCAAGCTTTTTTGTTTACTCTAAAACCATTTCTGTTTGTGTTTATTTCTATTTTTTTAGAGTGATGTGATGGAAGCAGACAGACAAATGTACTTAAATAGATGCTGAGACATATTCAGGATATTTGTCCTCACTTCTTTCTGCTCATGAATGTAAAAAACATCATGCAAATAAAAGGAGGATACATTACAACTGTGGTTAATTGGTAATTTTACTGGATTTATTAAGGTTCACTCGATTTGTAAGGGTCACTTTTGCATGAAGCAGCGTGAGTTTAAACAGGAATGATGATGAAGGAAACAGAAAGAGAAGATTCTAACTCTGTCCCATTGAAATCACAGCAAAGTGAGTTTACCATGAAATAAAATAAAAGAAGCTACAAATAAATCATTTCTAACACCAAACAAAAAGGAAACAAAAAGCTGTGACTGCACATGTGGTCATTAAACTTGAACTTGAATCACTGAGCTGCTGTAGTAATTGGACTCTGAAGAAATTTACATCGTACTCGTTGTATTCTCTCTTTTTTTGCCATATCTTTAGAAGTTTCACAACTCCATCCACACTAGTTTTACTAACTTTTTTGTGGGTATACTTTGTTAATAATATTCTTCTCTGAATTTTAAACACCCAAATAATTTCCTCAGTTAATGCTGAATTGTGACTTCAGTAAATCTTTGTGAATTTAATTATTCAATTTTCCACAGACCACTGCATTTTGGGTTATTTTTGCTTTTTCCGTGCTCAACTTGTGCAAATCAGAATATTAACCACACAGGGAAATGTAAAATGTGTTGTAATTGTAGCTTCCTGCTTTTGTGTAAGAAATAATGTTGCCAGGGGAGTGTCGTCTGTGGAAAGGATTGCCATTTTTAGTGAAATTCACACGTACACGGGGACATGTTCGGCCCTTTATGTGTCAGAGACAATATAAAAAAATCAAGAGAGCAGGCACAGACAGACAGCTGAAGAGTCACCTGTGACATCATCCTGCAGACACGCCTGTCCAACGCTCCAGTAAAAATAAACCTTCACTACAGAAAATAGAGAGGCAGGCTAATTGCCCTAACGTTTGTGCTCCTCATACATTGATAAATGAAGCCATTGTGCAGTGATTATCACAGTTATTCATAGCCTCTTTGCTATGGAGATGGTACATTTGTTGCATTACATAGGAGCAGACACTGCTGGGCCCTGCGCATGTTTCCCTGTCACTGTGTATTACAGGCCAGCCAGTGACATTTATAAATACTTGGTAATCTGCGCCGCTATAAGCGCTGCTGTTATTAAATTGCCATTATTTTGGCGGCGACTGGGCCCAGCCTATGATTAATTGAATACTGTTAAGTTGAGGTGGATCATGGCTGTTTATAAATTCTGCTTTTACATTACAAATTAATCACAGACAAATTACAATAAATTACTATTTGGTGGCGCTAAGCTTTTGCATTAGTGGGAATCTCTATAATAGAAAGACAAGAAAATGGAAACATGTTATTTCTTCATTATTTTTGGTGACATCGTAATAAAGAATGATTTAAAGAGTTGGCCAGTGTCGGTGTGGACACGTAGCCATTATGTAGAGTGTGTGTGTGTGTGTGTGTGTGTGTACTACAGACAGTGGAGAAACAACAGATCTCCCTCTGGTAAGCATCAGACCAAAGCTTTTGGCTGTTTCTTAGTGTTGGAGTGGGAAGAAGGAGCTCTGAGTCATGTTTCTTTTTCTACCACATGACCTTAAACATAAACCTTGGCCTGTAAACTGCTGTGTAAGTTGTATTAGCATTCACCGTAATCCATTAAATAACTGCGTTTTAATGAATCCAAATAAACAAGATACAACTAAATATGATTTTTGTGTGTCCCACGTGGAGTGAAAACTAAAAATGATTGCTCTGATTGACCACGAGATCACTAGATGAAAGTTTGGGCCTTAATCAGACAGTAGAGGTTTAGGGACAGAGTTGTGGATTTGATGTTTTTGGATGTGGGAAATTTATTACAGGGCTTCTGGTGGGCAATTTAATCCATAGGCATGTACATGTGTTCTCCAAAAAGCTGTGCAGTTTTCCTCTGTACTTCTTAAAGTGCATAAAATAGAAGATTTTAATGCTAATATACAAGAGTGAGGTTTTGCTATGAACACAGAAAGGGTGCCACTGGGTTTAGTAGGAGGGGATAGGGAGTTATTTAATATTATGAAGGCATTACTGTAACCACTGCACTGTCATCTGTCTTATTACCCTCTCTTTTTTTAGTCCGGTCTTAGTGGATGACTTGGCCCATGTCTGCAGAGCCCTGTTCATCGTTAGAATGGCATCTCCACTGGCACAGCCTGGCATGCTGCTCTGAGCTCAAGGCCTTTTCACAACTCTTTAATGAGAGCACAGGATTTTGTGTTTACATTCCCGTCTCCCTTTCCTCTCCCCTCGCCACCTCCTCATGCCCACTCCCACTTCTGGCACTCCAGCAATTCCCACTCTCGCCTCACGATGGCCGCCTGTCTTTGGCGGTTTGCAATTAGCATCCTTCATGATGCTCTGCTTTGTTGACTTTGCAAGTTAAAACCAGAGTGGGCGCAGGCTGCACCATGCCACCGTTCGCCGGTGGGGGTGACGGCAGCAGAGATTTCACTGGGATTTGCTGTGTTGGTTCACAGGTGGTGGCCTCCGGGCACCCTCGTCTCTTCCATACACTCAAACAAACTCCAGTTTTTTCAGCTTCAGTCAGAGCTGAGTTGGATCTGAGGGGAAAGCCTGGCTGCCGCCGAAACCCGAGGGACTGGGCGACCGGTGGCCTTAAACACCTCTCCCTCACTTCATTCCTTCCCTTCCGCCATTACTTCATCCCATCTACCATCTATCCCCAAGCCTCCACAGAAGGTATGTATTTTAGGAGAGACCCCTGGTGATGTGTGATGGACATGAGAGCCCTGTTTGAAATGGAAACCTGCACATTCTGCCCTGCCAGGGAGATCCAGGAATATCCCAACAGAGATGGTGAAAGGAAATGGAACAAGTGAAAAAAATAGCCATCTTTATTGAGGTTTTCCTTTCAAAAACACAAGTAAATATAGGAACGACGCTTCCTATTCAGGATATGACGCTATAACCTCAATAGAGCGCCCACTGACCACCACAGACGTAGATAATTTTTTTTTTTCTCGCTCGTATCATCGCTCACGCTTGTATACACTCACAACACATGCTGGCTCAGATAACCAAGAAAAAAAAAAACATGATAACGGAAATGAATGTAATTCATAAAAAAGAGATAAACTGGGCCACACACAAGCGTATCCTCTTGTGTGTGCAGCGCTGCATTGCATTCGCCATCTATCGTCTCTTTTTCCCTTCAACCTCCATTTATTTCACACAGGAGAAGAATAGTACGCATTTATGCATGTATGTGTGTGCATACCAGTGTACATGAATGTGCACATGTTGGCCCGGTTTGTGTGTGTGTGGATGTGCAAAGAAAATGAAAACGCTCCATCCTCCCTATAACTCACCTGGACTGATAAAGAGAGCAAAGGAATCGTTTCCTGCGCCTGCTACTCATTCAAATGGGCTGGCGTCTGTAAACAAGAGCTGCAGTTATCCATGTAGCGGTCAGATAAGAGGGGAAGGAGACCTCCGGAGTGATGGATCACGAAGGGGCTCCCAGTCCTCTTCTCTTCCCAGCACCGCCCTGCCACCTTAGGATAATAAACAGCCGCGGAGCAGGGGGCCAGATAAGAGCCATCACTCACATTGGCCGGGCTGATAAGACACAGACGCTCTCTGTCACCCTCCATGACATTTGTTTTTCATTCCACTTCAGACCGAGGGAGAAGTCAACCTGTTTCATCTCATCAATGGGCTCCACTCAGGATCCCCCGCTGAGTGTGTGCCACCCTTTGACACTGATGGTAGTCAGGTGACTGACTGTGTCATGCTGCACAGAAGAGTAATGGACTGCAGCCCGAGTGTTTCTTTCGCAAGTATCATAGTCAAGCAAACACACCATTACCGCCGCGTATAGTTTAAACTGTCAAATTAATTTGACATGAGAGAAAGGTTATGATTTCAACTCTTCCCTCCCTCTTTGTGCTGATAGAGTCGAGCTGCAAACTTTCCACTCAGGGTGTGTACATAACATGCCCGCTTTGATGAATTGTGGCTTCATTTCTAAAGATGTGGCCACGGTTAAACAAAAGGCCTCGCACACTCACTACCGAGTCTCTGGAGAAAAAATGTCCTGATACGAAAGACTTTCTATGAACAGTCTGTTAAATTTGAATACCTCTACCTGAGCTATTTTTACACCTCATATGTCATGTTAATAGAGCGACTGGGTGAGGCTTCAGAGTTAGAAACAACCAGGAAAACAGAGGTGGGTTTCTATCCTCCCCCGAATGGCTGTAAAACTAAAGTTAGACATGAATCAATGTGAAATCTCCTTGAACAAAAAACTTGAGTTACAAGTTGTAAATTATGCTTTGGAGACTAATATTTCTGATGGGGTACATAAAATTATTATTTAAGTCATTTTGTATTTTGGCACCTTTAATTCCCTAAAAATGCAGAGGCCTATCAGAGGGAATATGCAGCCATTGTAAATCTGCCGGCCCTAACACTGCTTCTACCAGGGTCACCTACGAGTCACAGATTTGAGAAGGTATAAAATGGTTACTTTATAGCTATCCCAATTGTTATACGTTAGAGTTATGTGCATTGTATTACCCCTAATGAAGGGCGTAAATTCTCAGTTTACGACTGGACCTTTACATGGGGGGTTGTAAAACACACGCTTTTTGCGTTACTTGTGTTGGTCACCGGCGCTCTGGAGTTCAGACTGTGCACACACTGTTTCCATTAGTCAGGGACTGCTCCTCCGAGAGGCCTCCGTCTGCGGTAATAGGCCCGGGCCGTGAGAGAATGGCATCCCGTCCGTCGGTCATGGATGACATTTAACAGACAGGGTCCAACTTCCTGTGATCAGAACGGCAGTAACCACGAAGCTAATCCACGACTCTCACAAATCCCTCATCGTGGTGTTGTCAAAACTGGGCAGCGCTGGATGGTTGTGGGACGACCATCCCCAGCACTGACCCCCAGCCTTCAGCTCATATGTCCAAGCTATGGTTAAACACGGTGTTGCTTTAATACCCAATTCAAAACACTGGGATGTGCAGCCATTGGCTAAATTCGGAGCAACTTTTGGTACATTTGTTGTAATATGTTGATGTCTAGAGAAATACACTGGGTGAGCATCAATACAAAAAGGAGCAGCTGTCAAAAGTTGTTTTAAAGTCTAAAACTGGGGATAATTAAAAGCAAAACTCACCAAGAATTTCTTTTTAGATTCCTTCGTCCCGCCTCTTTGAATAAATGACTTAAGCGACAACCACTGGTTTTACTTGCCATCTTGTGTTCTTCCCCGATCGAGTTCACCACAATTACATCAATCACATTTATGGGAGTCGCACCTAGAGCCTCAGCGAGACACGGTAATAAACACTGGAGCCCTGAAAGGGAATCTTCATCCAGTTTACAACCTCCGCTCTGCAGTTCCCCCACAGGGTTAAAAATGAAGTAGCTGCTGATGATACCGTTTTGTCTTTTAAAATAAAAATACCCTCCTGTGAATGCGGGGTCATCGCCGCCGACACTTTCTAGAGGCTGATTAGGTTCATGTCGTAAAATACAGGCTGCTCACTGAGCCCTTTTATACGTGCATTTATGCGCTATAATTTGCTACATTTGTGCAAGTGTTGTAGCTAATACGTGCCGTAACACCAACATAATTCAGAACTATGCAAATTCGAGGCCTCGCTCTGTTGCTGAGGGTGATGTTTGACAGTGAAAGAATTCAGGAGACAGGAGACGTATAGGACAGCAGCGCGGGATTTCAAGGGATTGACAAATCAAGCAATTAAAGAGGAGGTGATTATGTCATCATTTTCCCGGGTTGGCTGAAAAAAAAAAAGGTCCTGCTACATTTCATATTCACACTAAAAGAATGAATAAGGTAATGTAGGGAGGGAGAGAGGGAGGGAGGGGGTGAGGATTGAAATATCTCACAGGGACATTCTGCTTACTTTTTTAGACAGGCCTTATCTCCACACGTTCAGCCCTGTTAATATGATGATGAACAATATTTCATGAAGGGCGGCTGAATGTGCCTCTCCTGGAGAGAGCCCAGGCACACTCTGTCTCCTCCCCATGTCCTCGTCTTTCCTTTGTACCACTCTTTTCTCTGAGAGCGAGGGTGAAGGGGGGCAGGTGAGAGGTAGATAATCACTACAGCTACACACACACACACACACAGAAACACACCAGTTCGGGGACCCTCCTCTTTCCCTTCAACCCCCTCCAAAACATTTTCATATCAATAATCAAGCAATTTTTCTACATGCTAATCCATCAAAGCGGGCTGGGGCTAATCTGCAGGCGAGAGGCTGGGAGGTGTGTGTCGCTTCCTCTTTTCAGGTGTGCCCCGCTCCCTGGCATACATTTGTCCCGCTATGTGGCACACAAAGCCCCTGCCCTGTCAGCACTGATTGATCAGAGGCCGGCTGTAAAGGAGGAAAGCAGCCCACCCTATCAATGATGCTCTACATCTGCACCTGAAAAGAGGCCTCGTCTCCTTCCACAACATGCTCAATGCTGCAGATAATGAGAGCCATGCTGTTAACAGCTCCTGCAGCTCTGGTTTTTGTCATGTGTATATAGGCAAAGTGCTTACCTTTGAGATGGAGGGAAGAGACAGTTAAAAAAAAAAAAAAAAAAAAAAACAGGGGCCTTGGTAGGAAGATTATCATAATGTCTACAAACGCTGACAGGGTTGAATTTCAGTGACTCCTTTTCAGATTAGCGGGGCTTTAAAAAAGGGTGCATTTGCAGAACAATGTGATTGCGTGTTTGATTTTAATTTTCTGACAATCTTTCACAGCATGTAAGGGATACACGTGGATGTTTTTTTCTGTACTCTGCATTGTTGGGATTTAGTGAGGCTAAGGGTGCTTTTTAGAAGCATGTGAAGGCAAAGCAGGCGCCTCTAAGAGCCTGGGCGATCCTGCAGGAGGCAGAGTGAGAGATAAAATGCAGAGGCCTCATTAGTAGCACATTTATCATCTCCTGTCTGTGATTTAAAAGAATGACTGGGTCAAATCACTTTAAATACCTCGGGGGAAATCAACATTTGTCATTGCAAAGCAAACCTGCCTCTCCCCTCTCTTTGGGCATTAATTTATTCTGGTAAAGCAACCTCATTCGCCGCTGCGCTGATTTTAATTTCATCCTTGCAAAAACCTTGGCTGACTGTCTATCTCAATTCATTGCTTTAACACACAATTGTCCCCTTCAATTCATTGAAGTAATACTCACCAGTAGCAAGGCTAAGCCCCATCCATAGACACCGGGCAGGTGATGCAAATGGTCTTTAGTGAAACACTAAAGCGTGTGAGACACTGCAAATTATTCTTCTGATGTCCACAATTAAAAACGAATGGCATCAGCGGCGAACAGAAAAACGTACACGGTAAGAACAAGAAAGAGATTATGTATTATAAATGTGTTATTAATGTGTAACTCGGCAAGGTCGGGGAAGTCAAGATAGGTGTTGAAATATGGATGTCACCCTCAAAGAGCCCGCTAACATTGCTGCAAGTGGACCCTCTGGACACACTGCCTGACAGAATATTTATGTGTTTGCCTGCACGCCGGCTTACATTTCTGTGGGCATTATCTGAGGACAGTGCAGCACTGGTTATCCTACCTGCAGCATCCAGTTGTCAACAAACTAGGGGCTACAGAAATGGCTGTGACCTAACTCCATGTGAAAAACTTGCAGCCTAGTCTCCATCTGATGTCAGTTTATCACTGGTTTGGTCAAAAAGTTGATTCATTTCCACCAAATTGAACAAGTTGAAAAACACAAAAGACATAGAAATCACACAATGGATGTATTTCAATTCTCTGATTTCACATTTTTACAATTAAATCAAACTTTTATTCTAGTTACCACCAAACCTGTTGTATGTTTGGATCCTATCGCTGCACCACCAGGTCAAATTATATTACTTCTGCTGTTGGGACATTTAGGACAGTGATGCCAGATATGTATTGTAGAGCACTGTGCAAGCATTTCAAAGTCAGGAGGAAGGAAGCGAAGAGGACAGATGCTGAACAAGTCCTGAAAGAAGTGCAGGATGGGGTAAAAGCAGCACCAGAATAAACGCATATCTATTTCATGCCAGTTCAGACAGAATAGTCTGCCATATGTAAATAGGGGTTCAATAATGAATGCACTTCCCCTGCTTTTATTTGCTTTAAGCCCTCACAGTCACACACACATTGGCACCATGCGAGACACAAATTAGAGAGCGTTTTAAAGGAAATATTCAAAGAGCAGCCTGCCGCCGGAATATCAGTTATTATTTTTGATGTTGCAATTTCTGACACTTTGATGCAATCAGTGAGTAGCCCCGGCATTCAGCCCTCTCCAGGGAGAGAGCTGTCAGGAGTGAGGAGCCGGTGGGTAGATAATTATGGGAGATCAAACCTCGCTAGTTAGTAGGCAGGAACGGGAGGCAAATGCCAAAAACCAGCCAATGTTTCGCAAACGCTTGTTCAAGGATATCCTAATTGCTATAAGTGGTTCCTTCAGGACTGGCACTTCAAACACTGCCTGCTGCATGATGTCATCTCCCTGGCTCCCCTTCACACTCACAATAGGCAAATTAAGGAAGAGGGCACAACAAAACATACCAGAGCATAGTGTCCTTCCTCTGTCGTGACACGTGAACCACATCAGTAGCGAGCGCCGGCGTATGCAGTTCATGCAAACACAAGGAGACGCCCGGATTCAGTCCAGAAATGTTCTCGCGGTTTGTTTGTGTGCATCATATGGTCGATGCATAGTTGTTTTTGAACTTTTAATGTTCACGTCAACGCGCGTAGCATCACAAAACCACAATACATATAGAATACAGGCTGATCTATATGCAGAACACAACAAGTACATCCATACTGTTCGTAAATATTAGTGTTGTATGATTTCAAAAGCGATACAATCTGACATCTAACTGTGTGCTCCATAATTCAAAGTGAGAACACAGTCCTATCTGTCAGTACTGTTTCCAGCCTACCTCTCCGATTCCCATCTTACCTTTACAGTTCAAAGGGAAGGAGAGGGGAAGGTGAGTACAATTAGTTGAAATCAGTCAGAACAAATTGTCCGACAGCGGTGTACAATGCTAAGACATCAGAGTCCATTTGCTGATGGTGGGATGACCCTCTTACCGCGACCCGTGCACCCCGGCAACATGCATAAAAAACCCCTGTTGTCTAATCAGCCTCTCCTACTTATCATTGACCAGTGTCTCGCCTAATACAGAAACTAACTTGAAAAAGAATCCTAGACCTGTTTCTGTCTGCCTCAGCTACATCAAAGGAAATCCAACCCTCGGCAATCAAAAAGAAGGATTTCATGTTTCAAAAACAATTCACATTTTCAAAGGGGGACCACAGCTGACATACAATCGCAGTAAACCTATTGAGTCTTCAGCTCCCTCATTCTTTTTCTCTCCCTGTTGTGAATGTGAATCTTGAGGGTCATTGATCATCTCATTAAATTCAGCCCCAAAGAAAGCGATCCCTTTCACACAGCTCAGGAATTCAGACGCAAAACACCCCCGCCTCTCTTCAGGCGCACACAAACACACTCGCACCATCAAACATCACCAAATGACTGCCTTTTGCAGACAAGAAAGACGGCAATAAAATGATAAAATAAAGTCTATTTTGTTCAAAAAGGGTAAAAAAGGGGTCATTTTCTGCATAGAGTGCTGAACTGTTAGCATAACAAAGCACTGGCTGGTGAGCTAATGGCTGTTCATCTCTGACAAGGGGCTCTCTAGCTTTTCACTGTTGTGCTCCTCATAAAGTGGCCTGAAACAACACCTTACTTCTGCTCGTGACCTTCCTCAATTCAAACACAGGAAATCCCAATGTCAAGCTCAAAGTCTATACACAAGACTCAAAGTGAGGTAAAAATAATAAACATGCCACAATGAGTATTAGTACATCTCCAAAGGCGTTATGAAACAGACACAGACTAAGGAGGCAGCAGGACAGGCTTGCGAGCACTCGGCAGCCCTGGAGTGGCTTGGCTCAGTCTAATTGTCTCTCTAATTGGTGGTGTCTAAAGGGGGTCTTCTCTTTATTTTTGGACAGAGCAGCATGCCATCACGCAAGGCAAATTACATAGACAGACAGGCTGGAACACAACAGAGGAGGCGCAAATGACAGCAAGAGAGGAAAAGCGAGCGCAGAGTGCACGGGATGATTATCATTATCATTATTTTATTCACCATTGGGAAACGACTTGTTAAAAAAAAAAAAAAAAAAAAGCAGAGTTTCAGGTGGCTAAACATCCAAATTGCTCCCCTCCCAACGGCCCCTCAGTCCCCCCTCCATCATCCCAACTCCAGCTGAGTATGTTAGGGATGAGGTCATGCTGCACTCATCCAGACAGTGGTGAGAGGCCTCATTCTCCACTCCTCAACCCCGACGCTTTATCCGGGAGGCCTGGCTTTGATGTGCTCGTAATATGAAGGACGCAGGGCTATCAGCTAGCTGTCAACTCGGTAACTACCCTGCATCGCTCCCAGGGGCGGCAGAGCCAGCCGAGCCAG
>OOFC01018384.1:0-10685 GCA_900323345.1 Pseudochromis fuscus
GCCCAAACCGGTTACGTGAGCTCGTCTTCCAGTGGACCCACCACCCACAGGAGGATTCAAGAGGGTCCAGTGCATTATGGATTGGGAAGCAGACCAAAGCGGGGGCCTTGGCGGTCTGGTCCTCGGTTACGGAAATATGTTACCGTGACATTAAGGCAAAAAGACACCCCTGTATCACTGTGTCTGGATTTTCTTGGAGAACAAGTTCACACCTCCAAACATCAAATAGCCTATAATAACCAGGATTTTCTTTATAAACTGGATGTATTTCCTGAAGACTTGTTGTTAAAGATCCCTTGTATTCAGCACATCAATCGAACTTGAGATATGCTCCTGGGTGGAGTGGAATTTGGCAATGATCACATTGTGCCACCAGACCACCACATCATCAGTTGTTCGCCCCACACATCATTGGGTGTTTCGACCACTTACAACAAGACACCCTCTGCCAAGGATGGCCCACCGCAGGATGATCAGACCCGGGTGTGTGGCAGTCATTTGGCAGCCCATGTAGCACCTTTACGTTTCAGCCACAGCCAGTGACTGCTCTGTTCTGTTGTATTGGCAAGTTTTTTATCTGCCTTCTGTTGGGCCTGCCCTCTAATCCCTACTTCCTTCAGGAGCCTTGTGGTGGACCTGGCTACAAAGCCTCTACAGCCGACCTCCACTGGACACACCTTCACAGTCCAGCCCCTCCCCTCTGCTTCGGCTGCTAGGTCGGTACATATCCATTCAAATGCTTCATCGATGGCATCTTCCCATGGGACGGTCAGTTCAACGATGAAGACACTCCGGCCAGACTTGGACCAGAGGACTAGGTCTGGACTCAGGTTGATCGCTGCAGTTTGGGGTGGGAAGGTGAGCCTCTGGCTGAGGTCCACCCACATTTCCCAATCCCATGCTGCGTTCAGTGGACCTGGATCTGGAGCACATGACTTGGTCCCTCTTTTCTCCCCTTCCCGGACGAAAGGTGTTTTCCTTTGGGAAGGTAGATTGGGCGTTTAGAGGCAAGGCATCGGTGGTTACCCTCCTGATCTCAAGTTGGGCAGCCAGGCACTTCAACACTTGGTTGTGGCGCCAGGTGTATCTTCCCTGCATCAGGTTGGTCTTGCATCCCACCAAGATGTGTTTGAGGGTTGCCAGGGTTGCACACTGGAGACAGGCTGGGTCGTCTCCATACCAGACATGTAGGTTGGTTGGAGAGGGCAGGACATCATCTGTGACTCTAATGATGAAGCGTATCCTATTGGACTCCTGCATCTAATTAGGCCTCAGAACCAGATGTAGCGCTGTTAAAATGAGAGATATGCAAACAGAGCACATGACTGAGTTTCCACATCTCAAGCTAATACAGTGATGCTTGTGTTGATTTTTCCCCTCGTCTACTCCCTTAATGTTTCCAACAGGAAACACATGTTCTCTCAGAGTCTTTATCCTGCTGTCTCTTAAGTGCCCTTATTGCATTTCATGGATCGTGGTGTGTGTTTCATGATGCAGGAACAGGGATATTTACTCTGTGATTTATAGGTGAATATTTGGACAAAATGGTTGTTCATTATCTGTTATTAGCATCGTGATTTAATCGAGTGAGCACATAAGATAATAACTGTAATTTTTACCCTGAAACAGCATTCAACAGGATAATTGGTGCTTAGTTGGTTAGCTGTTTCTTATGATGAGCTGTTAGTCCCACTGAGCCGTAAACAGTTAGTGGTAATTATAACACAGGCCAAACCTTTCTCTCAGCTTTCAGGAAAGATCTGAATCACCTACCGCCAACTGCTGGAAAGATACTCTGACAGTGTCCCTGAGTCCACATCACTTGTTCAGTTGGATTAGACTTAGCTTTTGGTAGGATCACGAAGAAAACCCTTCATGGAAAACACAAACATGAGCATCAGATCTTAGTTTTATCAACAATATAGAAATATGGTCCACATACAACCAGGGTTTCAAATTCAAAGTGGCTAAAGCTAGTGATGTTACGATGTGTTGAGGCTTCGAAGCGTGTGCTGAGTAATGAAGGGGGTATATCGAGGCTTGCTTCGTTTAGGGGAGGAGCTGAAAATGATGACATCCGAAGCCTCGCCGGCCGACCACGCCCCCTGATGATTCAGGAAATGGTTGACGCGTAACTCAAAATAAATGGGTTAGTGAATTGCTATGGTGATCCCTCACATCCTGTGGATTCTGACTGATGGTGCTCTGCCTATCCACAGCATTTGTATGACGATGTGAAGCTGGTAAGAAAGAAGGATTTCCCTAATGTGTCACTTCAGCCACATTCACTGTCTCTACCCAAAAGTTACACAAGCATATTCACTGCCCTCATCCCACTGTGAATAATAGTTTCCATTTTCCACAACGCAACATTTTTCATTCAAATAACACTGCTCACCAACATAGACACAATGTAATAGTCCATGTATTGCATACGTCTTTATTTTGCTGACAGGCTTTTTCCACACACTTCAAATTGATGTCAACTGAAATGTTTCCATGTTATACATAGTTTGTCCAGTAGAGGACCTAGTAGAGCAAATGAAGCCTCAAGAAGCTTCGAACGGAGTGAACCGATTTGATGAAAGGCTTCTTTGCTTCATGAAGCTTCATCTGCCCATCACTAGCTTAGGCCCACTCCAACATTCAAGTAGTAGTGACTCAAGGTGCAAAATTACTCATCAATTGTACAATAGTTTATTATCATGAAATTTAAACTGTTTGTTTTTTTTCATTCTAATGTTTGATACTAATCGTGCATGTCCTTAAAGGAGGAGGACCTACTCTGTCTCTCAGTTTTCCAATGCTGGGTGTTCGTACATGGTCAGAGCTTCAGATCCTGAGGTAAAGAGATGCTCCAGTGATCTCAGTGAAAAGCTCTCAGTCTGCAGCCTGCTGGAAACTCTGACCAAAGCGTGACAGAAGAAAGTTTCAGCTTTTCCTGTAGCTGTTCAAAATGAGACGTCACATTACAGTTGTCTTATGGTGCATTTACACTGGTATCTACTCGCTTTCCTTCATTTTGGTTTTGGTGCATTTACACTGGCAAAAAAGTGCCAGGAACTTGGTACCTGGTACAACTTTTCATACCTCCTCTCCTGCAGTTCCAAAAAAACTACCTGGTCAGGTCGGAGCAGGTACTAAAATCTTATTGGTCGAATCGTCACTGCGTCGTTGCGTCATCATTGCGTAATCTGTCCTCGCAAATACGCCATTTTTAAATCTTCAGCAAACCGTGCAGACGTGTTTGAAATAACAACAAGAAGAGAAATGGCAGCTGTTAGAAATCCTGCCCCATGGATTCAGGACGAGGTGCAAACCTTTCTGTCATTAGTCGCTGATGATAAAATTCAGCAGGAGCTGGACGGCGCCGTCAGAAAGGAAAGAATCACATAAAAGATGACGTCACGAATGACGGCCAGCTACACGGAGGAGGGACGATCATCGGTAATGTAAATGTAACCGAGGGGCCGATCCTGAGCGATACGAAGTGAAGTGAAGCGAGTAGGTACCAGTGTAAATGCGCCATTAGTAACTGAACACAGTCTCCAATTTTGCTCCTATGAATATTATTATATTTATTTATTTATTTCATGTACTGCAGCATATTAATAACCACTGGTGCACGGAGATGTGACGTGGTTAATATTTCACCAGCTGTGTTACCTTCAGTATTTCCCCACAGCAACATTTTCCACTTCATCCTCCATCATCTCCCACACGTCCACAGATTAATATGAACACACATAGAGAACATGCTACATCCTGCTTGTGATTAAAATCCTGAATCCAGGGTCTGATCTGTAATGGGTTCAGTAACATTTACCAAACTCAGACGTCCTGCTGGGATGTGTCTGTGCTGGATGTTGCTGCTGTCTGCTTTCTGATCCAGGATCAGATTCACACTCAGACAAAGTCTGAATTTCCAGTCGACAAAATTTTCAGTCTTCCTGATGTTAGCCAATCAGAAGAAAGTGAGAAGGGGGCGGAGTCAAAACAGCTTGAATATCTATTATAAGATAAATATGAACTGTGGACAATATGAATAATGGTTGGACAACAAATTGGTGAAAAGTGGGGGAGAAATTGAATATGTGTCAAACAAGTGGATGAGATATGTCATAAATATATAAACATATTTTGGTGGAACAGATTATATTATATTTTTGACATCAGGTGCGGGCAGGAGGGGTGGGTGGATGGATGGGGGGGACAAATGGCTCATGGTTTTCAGTCAAAGTGAAGCTGTTTCTGTGGCAACATGCAGACCCGATGAAGAGTTTGTTGGTTTTTTAACACTGTTTTTTTTCCCCCTCTCATTTCCACTTTGAATCTTTTAGCAACAGTGATTTGAAATGGTTTTAGAAAGAACAAGCAAACGATGATGCCCTGCTGTCAGAGGCAGATGCGGATAAAAACAATATTTTATGGCCGTGGTACATGCCAGATCCTACACAGACAAAACTCCACTTTCCAATCCCAAATAAAGCCATCGACATTATGTGGATTGATTAGCAGGGTAAGCACATTTTCCACCAACTAAGTCTGCAACATTGGCAGTAAAGAGCTCTCCACACTCAATCAGATGCAATTTTATTCAAGCTTTAGGCCACACTCTATTGTACTCGCTGAGAATTTTAAACTTCACATTGCCAGAGATTGCATGTAGCTTGCTATCAGCATCAAGCATTTACACCCCCAAACACCCACATGAAGCAAACATCTATGCTTGCAATTACATTCAATTTTAAAATTAAATGAATCATTTCAGTTTGCTAACATGAGCTTCGGAAGTGATTTACATCGACTTTGTCATTTAAAGAAACCATTGGAAAAGAAAGAGAAGAGAACCTCTGTCTGTGGTGCTGAAGATAGACTCCATGATTATCTCCTGACACAGTCTCTCTTCACCTGATGAGCAGCATCAAAAGATAATTCACAAAGTCTTCAGCTCCATGTGCTAAGATGCTAACACTGCTAATGGTGCTTATAGAAGACTGAGAAAGAGAAACCGCACACTGGTTGAATGTTGGTGCACATGTCAGGAAGATACATACAGATAGAAACTTATATTTAAATCAACTTAAAAAAACAACAAAAAATGTGGGATTGCCATCTACAAATGAAGGATGAAGCCATGGACCGTGGAATCAGTAGGGCCCGGCCCGACCAAAAATGGACCAAAAAGGTAAATAATAAAGAAAGTAAAAGATTAACTTGGGAAAAATATATAAATCATGTAGGCCTGAAAACATTAACTAGAGATGAGCGAGTACAGAGCTATCTCTATCTGTATCTGTATCTGTTTACCCATTCACATTATCTGCATCCGTATCTGTACTTGGAAGGGGTGGGGCCTAACCCAGAAGTGGTTGTGGGTTAATTGGAAATGGGTGGGATTTACATCCATACATTATCTTAAGTGAAAACTATTAGAGCAGCCTCAAAATTGAGATTCAAACCATGAACCTACGGGGGAAAAAAAAAAGGTGAACCAGTTTGTTTTTCCACTGACAAGGAGCCAAGTTGGGGCCACGTCACCGTAAAAGGTCAGTACATCACTGCATAGGTAGCTGGTTCACAACAACCAGCTGCTAGCAAGCTAGCTGCTGTTAACAAACTACTGTTACTCTGTTACTATCAGTCCATGAAAACATGATTTTTTTTCAGCAGATATTCTAGTTACAACATGACTGAGTTAACAAAGCAGTGTTGCATCGCTACGTGTGGTATTTATTCAGTTTGGGAAATCACGATGTCCTTCCTGGTCACATATGACGGAGCAGCTCCCTCACTGTAATAATGTTTAAATGGAGGAGCTGATCTTGTGCATACAAGTGCTGTTCCTTGTTTTACAGTCGACACTGATCCAGAGACAAAACTGTATTTTTATTACTCTACTCTTCTACTATCACTAGTTGTGTAGTTTCCACCATCACTCCTCCAGCTCCTGGTGTAGTCGCTGCTTAGTCGGTGCTGAACTAGCACTGAAACCAGTTCAGTGGAAAAGGGGTATCTCCTCGCTGCAGCATGTCAGTGTAGGGAGGAGGGTGCAGTGTGTGTGACTGGCCAATCACAGAGCGTGAAGAGTGAAGACAGCAGTTAGTTACCCAGTGAGGATTTTCATTTAACACATATACGAATAATAATAAAAAAAACTTGTGCCCTGCTCGGCCTTGGCAAAAATCCATATTATCCATAACGAGTACTCGTTTGAACTGAGTATCCGGCTCATCGCTAGCATCAACCCTTTTACCCCCAAACATTTAGCTGCTGACAGAAAGTGACGTGTCAATCTAATCAGTGTAATTCCTCGACCACTTGATTCCACCTGGTTCTATAAGCCGAGCTTGCCTACATTACCGTAAAGTAGGTAATATGTACGAAACGCTGCGCCTCACAGCTGGACTCCATTGCCCTACATTACTACTGTAATGTATGTAATATATGCGAAACGTTCCACTTGTTGGCTTTCAGAAAAAGCTGGAATCACGTTGCTAGCACAAACAGTCAAGGAATTACTGTCAATTGGTTTATGCTAGTCACTCTGTGTCACCGACAATACGCTGGAGATTACCAGAGACTTCACTCAGTTTAATGACCAAAGGAGGATGTTCTGTGGCAGCATTAAGAAGCAGTGGTGAGTTTAACTTTCATATTACATATTTCATATCACTCCTTGTAGCAGGATCTCTGCATCACTGTAACCACAGTAAGTCAGCTGGCTGCTTTTTAAGTTGTGTTTTTTCCCAGTTATTTCTGACCTTGTACAGAAACACTGGCTCCACATTGTTAGAAGTTGTTGTTGTTTTTGTTTTTTTTTTAAGAAGTTTTACATTTTAGTTTAAACCTCCTATTATCCTCAAATATTACTAACACATTCACCCTTGGGGTCAATTTGGCTCCAGGGATATTTGCTTCCAGAAAACGATTTACATAAAATTGTTGACCAAGTTTTTGTGTCAAGCACTTGGTTTATTAGTTGAATACATAAATAATCCCTTGATAATGAAACCTATCAGGTCCTCTAGCGCCACCATCAGGACAGACTTTTTAAAATTAGAATTAAAGTATCTTGAAACGTTCTTATACAAATCTTATCAAATATACTGACAACATTAATGACCACAAGACCATAAACCCTTTGATTATTATGAGACCTTTACTGTAGCGCCACCATCAGGTCAAACTTTCAGTTTTAGAGTTAGTGAAAACCTTTCATCCAAATCTTTTCTAATTTGCGGTGCACATTCATGACTGTCACAGAATGACCCATAAAGATTAATGCTGATGACCCCCTTTCCTCTCATAAACATGTGTATTTACTTATTTATATGTCTCCATTCTTTGGTAACATATTTGTGGTTAGTCATTGTTAAGTCTCACTCACCCCTCCTCCAGGCTTGGGACCGGCAGTGGCAGAGTTAAAATTTTTGTTTTTTATTGTATTTTATTTTGTTTGTGTGTGTGTGTATGTGTAGAAAATCATGTGATCAACATGTTAATCTAAATTTGTCATCACAAGTACAATATTTTCAATAGTTGGTGATTGCATAGCTGGTGTGGCCTAGAACCACTGTGATCATATTAGCAGTGCTAACTCTACCCTGCTGTTGAAGTGGGGAAATGATGTTATCTGTCAACTCAACAGTATCAACTCAGCACCTGAACATGCCAAAGCTAGCAGTCGGCTCATGTCTTGTCACGTATTTAAGCCCATAGCACAGTAAACCTTTCAGTTTTATTGATGCAGCCACTGAGATGTTGAATAGAATAGATTCATCAATTGCTTTAATTAGGTTTTAGCAATAATAACATTCGGGTTGAGCAGGTGAACCCTTGGAAAGGCAGGGACGTGAGGCTGCACGTCAGCAGAAGGTGATGGGATGAGTCCAAGGAGGGACAAGTGAGGTCCAGGGAGAGAAGACTGAAGAAGGAGAGCATGAGGAGATGCTGACAGCCTGTAGCTATGGAGCATCAGGTGGACAGTCAGAGGACGGAGCAGAAGGAGGCGGGACACTGAGAAACAGGAAGCACAAGACAAGCACGAGGAGATTTCTGGATCAAACCAACTGGGCCAGAGTGTGTTGCCATGGAGATGATGTAACAAACTGTCGATGAGTAGCAGCAGATCCAGCTCTTTTGTGTTATGCCAGTTGATAGTGGATTGGTGTAAGGTGCACACCTCCGGCCTGGGGGAAGGTAGCAGGAAGTCCCGCCCCTGACTCTCCACCGCAGGCCTACTAAACAGAGGAGTGAACAAGAAGCTGGAGAGCTCAGTGTGCATGACCAGGTCAACAACAAAGTTTCTTCAGCTTGTTACTCAAGGTGCACAACATTCAAACAAACACACACAAACACACACACACCTGCAGCATAGTAGAACCTGAGATGCTGCACTGAATAAATAAAACAGCTACAGGAGAATAAAATACTCAATAAATAAATTAAATATATCATAAAATACAAAATATCTACAGTAAGGAGGTTAAAAGGGGGAGGAGGTGAGGAGAGATGGATGTGATGGAGGATAAGTGTGTGTGTGTGTGGTGGGGGTCAGCCTCATTGGAAACGGACAAGAAGCTGATTCTGACACAGAGTTATATCTAATAATCACAGGTCACTATGTACAATGTTTGTTATTAGACTCCATTTCTCTTTGAGTACTGATGACTAACTTGCTATAATTCAGCAGTTTATGGTGAATGGAGTATATGTATCTTGACCTTAGCTTGGTCCCAAAGTGCTTTACAAGGCAACTCACACACACTCACACACCAATGGCTACTGAGCTGCCATGCAACATGCTAGCCACCATTGGGAGCAACTCAGTGTTTTGCCCAAGTGTTTGCGCCTGAAAGTGGGGGGGTAGGACCTGGTTTCGAGTCTCTAGTACTTTCCTAAGCTTTACGCTTGGTCCCTGCAGCCCTTACCTTAGTCCTGGGACTAACCCTGGTGTAGGCAGGCTCATAGCTCCAGAGCCAGACCTCGCTCGGACTTGGGGCTGGTACCTGCACCAACACTTCAACATGTGGACAGGAGGATCTGGGGATCGAACCCACAACCTTGTGACTCATAGGCGACCCCTCTACCACCTGAGCCACATTGTTTGCCTTCTTACGTCTTGATCCATGTTCCCGTTTCTTAAACCCAACAACCTGGACCTGGTGGATGATGGAGAACATCTGGACTGGTGTTCACAAACAGCTGATGTGCATTTCTCGTGTTAGTTCAGTCAGTTTCACACATATAGTCCACCCCACAGCTGTCACATGTTACAGCCACAGAGTAATTATTTAACAGCTTGTATACAATTATATCAATCACTGAATTTTCAATTATTGCTTACGAACAAAAGAAAAGTCTGGCAACGTCTACACCCTCCACACAGAAACCTGATGGGAGCCTGTGCACACCTGCACACAGTCTCTGACCCAGGAAGACGAACTGATGATAGTGAAGTGTCCAAATGGAGCCAATGGCAGTCCTCCCACAATAATCTCACTGCATTTTCTCATTATCATTTCTATTAACAAAGCTGGCAAATTTGTAATTAAAAACATTATCACCAGTCCATTGTCACACAATATCTCAGTTTGATAAATAGCCTTGGACTAATTAACACAACCCAATTAAATTTTGACAAGGTGTGGAGCAGTCACTCCGACCGCCACGAGCAAAAGTCAAGTCAGGAAAGGCTTTATTGTCATTTCAGGGAGATACAGAGAAAACAATGCTGAATGCAGAGCGACACAGAGTAACACAGGACTACCCGAGACTGCAGAGAACAAACCACGACAACACAGACCCACACAGGACCAAAGAAAACACATGTATAACAGTAAAGGACAGTGTAGCACTGACCACTGCAGTTCTAGTGCAGCTTTAACAAATAACAGGCTGTGAAAAAAGATATTAGTATATTAAAATAAATACAAAAAGCAGGTGGTCAACACAGTGGTTATTTTACACTGTATTAGCAGCAATTTAAATAATGTGCAAACAAAAAAATGCAAAGGGATTGGGAGGGTGTTCAGTCGACTGTGTGAGTGTTTGTGTGTCACCTATTGTTATTTGTAAGCCTCAGCTATCATCTGTTAGCCTCGGATATTAATTGTTGGTCTTAAAGGGGGGGTATTATGCAAAGTTGACTTTTTCCAGCTTTCTATCATGTTATTATGTCATTCCCTCATTAAAAACATGCCTGAAGTGTTTCTTTAGCCCATTCACGTATGTTTAAGTAATCTTTAGAAACTCTCATGGCAGCCATTGTGGAAGCTGTCATGCCTCATTCCTCCCAGGAACGCCCATTCCTCCCAGGAACGCCCATTCCTCCTAGAAACGCCCCCGACCTTTCGTCACCTGCCGAGCCACCGCCCACTGCTCCCATCTCAGCAGAGCTCCCCTCCCCTGCATAAAC
Organism: Pseudochromis fuscus; assembly: GCA_900323345.1. NCBI lineage: Eukaryota > Metazoa > Chordata > Actinopteri > Pseudochromidae > Pseudochromis > Pseudochromis fuscus. The sequence goes on from OOFC01018384.1 coordinate 10,421, forward strand.
AAACACACAGCGGTAGCAGCAATTAGCAAACACCTGGTGGACTGTGCGTCGTGGAGCTCCCGTTTCTGACTAGTTTTCAGAACGTCATTTCATAATGATATGTTTTTCATTTCACCGCAACATGTAGCTGTTTCTGCATTATATTTATAAGTGATGCTTAGGATAGGAGGTGGAATATTACCGTGCAGACACGTCCTGTAAGAGCCTCTGAATTCTCTCCGGTTCATCAGAAAATGCACTTTCCGGGTCGGACACAGGATCGTAC
>OOFC01018386.1:0-15400 GCA_900323345.1 Pseudochromis fuscus
CGCTCCACCACCGCCATCGCCACCACAGCGGCCCCCAGGCCACCTTCAAACTCCGAACTGGCACCAGACACAAAGGGGAGCTGTGTGACTCAGACAAGGCCAGCTCATAGCTGCTACGATCTCGGTGCATCTAAGGAGCGCCACACGAACGCACATCCAACCACCTGCCTCTGCTGCCTCAGTCTGGACTGTCTCCCAGACTCTGTCCAAATCAAAATATCAAACGTTTGAAGAATGAATGTTCACTTTTATTTTTTTGTTTTACCTTTTTCTTTTCTGGCCGACAGGTCTGTGCAGGGTGGAACTACCAGTTTGTTTGTAAAATGGCTGCTGTTCTTTAAAAAAAAAAAAAAAACAAGAAAAAAAATCAAGTGTTTGGAGAGTTTTTGGATTTATTAGCCAGCTAAGATGTTAGTGTCTCCACTGTGGCTATTTTAATAGCAGCTGTACAAGTGTGACGGCACCGCATCACAACACATAACCCACATGTTTCTGGTTTTTGGAAATTAGACAGTATCATTGAAATGAAGCATTTATATCATGGCAAGTGTTTTAGTTTTACGACAGAATAATGGACACCACCACCACCACCATGCAGCAGCAGCACTGGTCCAGTGTGAGCCCGTACAATAAGAAACACTGAATAACAGCGATACTACCTGATTTATTTAAAATCACCGTTGAACACAGTGAATGTTGCATTTGCACTGAAGTGATGATCAAGATGGAGATTGGATTGGTATTGGACAGGGCCTGGATTTTTCTTTTATTAACCCCCCCTCCCAATACCTGTTTGTTGCACTCGGCCAGGCCACTTTGTTTTATATATTAAATTAAAAAATGTTTATATGCACAAGAAAAATGCAATCACTCCTTTGTTCCTGTTGGTGTGAATCACGAGAGGTGTTCTGTGTATGGTGTGGTTTCTCCTCCACTTTTTTTTATTATTATTATTTTTGTTTGACTTTAATAAATGTTTGCACCACACGTGTTGACTTTATCCCCCTTGAGCTGGAAAAAAATGGAGCTAAATTAGCTCCAGTCAGCAAATTTGATCATTTGAAATGTTTCCTTGGAGCAAAATGTTCGTGTGTCTGTGTGTGTGTGTGTGGATGGATAGAAAAGCAACAGATGAGGCAACTCTTTGGAAAATGTTGCCATGAGGTTTGTGTTTGTGCCTGTGGGGCATTGCAGAGGTGTTTGTTCTGCTCAGCAGCCTCATTTCCAGCTGCATAAATGAGCCATTTTGAGTAAAGTCCTCCTGTGAGACAAATGTAGAGGAGCAGAGACACCTAGTGGACAAACGGTGCCACTGCAGCAGCAGTGAAAGTGAAACTACAACGTAACTCTGTGGGTGTTTGTATAGCAACAGCAGGCGTCACAATAAAAACGCGGTAACCGTTAGCTGGTAGCTGATGTTGGCTAGGAATGGAGGACCACAAGACGGTGGTGGTCTCCGGTGTCCCCGACGTGTTGTCCCCCGGCAGGATGACCGATAAGCTGACCATTCACTTCCAGAGCGGCAGGAGGAGTCACGGAGGAGACGTCCAGGTGGTCACGTATCCCACCAACATGGACGGAGTGGCGTTCGTTACTTTTGACCAAGCTGAAGGTAAAGTACTCTCAGGGACTGTATATATACACATTTCTAGGTATGGATATTATTAACAGCTTGTAGATAAAACACAGATGTGGAGCCTTTAGCTGGTGGTTGTAAGCTAGCTGTTGATTTATCACCATCCCTCCATTCAAAAGTTTAGTTTTTAAGACCCTCATTAGTAGCCCTAGTTTGTGCCTGTTTGCACATTGGTTAAATATTTCAAGAAAAATAAATACCAGAAGGTTGTTTACACAGACTCTCAAAGACTTTTCTAACCACCTGGATGAAAATTACAAATATTTAAGTAGTTTTATGTCTATTTTAAACAAAGATGGCGGCATGTGATTAAGCTCAATATGTACAACTCAAAGAAAGTTTTAAAGTTTCGTACAAGTATCCCCAGTTTGTGCCTTTATTTTATTGAAAAATAAACATATATCTTTGTTTGAGACAACCAGAAGACTTTTCTAACCACTTGGATGAAAATAAAAAATATACAAACCCACCTTTGTCTATTTTAAACAAAGATGGCGGCAGGAAATGACACCTATTCTGTTTGAAAGACCCTGACAGGTTGTTGCTAAAGCCCTTAGAAAGATTTTTGGAAGCTTACTCTATTCAGAAAGTATTTTTTTGAGATAACATCTTAAAACTTTGCACAATATTTCATTATATTAAGAAAAATAAACACCTGGTCATGTTTGAATTACACAGAAAGTGGGTTACAGTGATCCTTGAACACTTTTGATAGCACCTAAAAGCGAATAACAATATTTATTTGCCAAATTCAAACAAAGATGGAAATGTCGTATCTCAGCCCTATGTGTACAATGTAACAAAAATGAAAGACCACCTCCCGGTATGTTTTAATTTATAAAATATACTTCTACACTACCTTTATTTTAGAGGCATCCAAGAAAAAATGTTGCTTGTGGGTCGACACATGTATTTATTTATTTATGTAAGAATGTGTCTGTTTTTAGAGGATGTGAAGGTTTCAGCATTCATATTTTATACCTTGATATCATTTAAAGCAATCAAATATATCATGTTTATTTATATATAGCACATTTTACAGTATATTTAAATAATTTTATGTCATTCTTATTTCTCCAGCTCTGTGAATATAATATTACACAAGGGACACAAACTAAACCCACCTCATCCATATGTAAATAAAAAAGAAATCCTCACCCTAACTCTTCTGTCATTGTTACGTCATTTGTTTTACTCTATAATTGGTTCCCATGGGAATCACTTGTGTTTTGTAGAGAGGGTGAAGTATAAATGAAACACGTACATACATGAAATCCTTTCCCTGTGATGAAAGGATTCAGTTGTCATTTTATCCTGATCATGTACTGTCATGAAGTACTGGTCATGTGAGGGGTGGTTATGGCGGTGAGCTGGGTTACAGACGATAGCAGAACAGTACCAACTGTTGGCAGATGCAGAGAGGGTGGTGAGGAAGGAGCGGCAGATCATGACGGACGGCGAGTTTCCTGAAGATTACGTTCTCACGGTGTTTCCCTTCAGCAAAGATGTGAGTACAGATGTTAATATACAGACTTTAACTGTGAGGAGTTGTTATCTCATGATGTCGGGTCCTGATCCAGGTGTGTTCCTGTGCTGCAGGTGTTTTTCTACGTCAGCGGCGCCACAGTGGATCTCTCAGAGTTCGGTAGCAATCTGGAAGCACTGATTGAGAGTCTGCGTTCGACACACAGGTCGCTACGTTTCCAAGCTTTGCCCGAGAAGAGGAAAACCTCCATCGAGGGGCCTTTCGCTGCTGTCCAGGCCCTGAGAGAGGACCTCATCCACAGGGCCAGCCTCCTTAAATCCACAGCTCGAACCACTGTGAGAGAAACTCCTCCTAATCCGGGGATAATATCTCGATGCTCGTCTGTCGGCTCTGTAAGCGGCGGCGGCGGTGGTAGCTTATCAACGTTGCAGCAGAGCGGAGGGGAGGTGAGTTTGCTCACGACTCAGAAAGCTTCCTTGAGGCAGAAAGTTGCTGATGATGATTTGGTTGGCGGGAGCTTTCAGGACGGTAATGAACATGAACTGAGCGCTCGATCCAGGCTCAGGACGTCCATGAAATGTAGAGCAGAGCCGACAGAGGTCAACTCCAGACAAGTGGAAATCAATGCTGGGATTATATCTTCCTTATCAGATGATGCTTCAGCAGCCAGCTCCCTGTACAGCAGCACTGATCTGAGCAGCTCCTCGGTCAGAACTAGACTTACAGACGTCTTCTCTGAGAGACAGGATCTGGAGGATATCTGGGTCGACTGGTGCACCTTCAGATACATTGAAAAGTTTCACAAGAAGGAGCTGGACAGATGTTTGGGGGGCGTCCACATGTCCACAGAGTGCGTTGGAGGGAGCGGCCTCATGCGGATAACTCTGACGGAGAGTCAGATGTCTTCAAAGATCCGGGAGGCCTCAGAAAACCTCAAATCCTTCGTCGAGTTTTGGACGTCGATGTTGAGAGTTCACGACATCCTGTACGAGGAGGCGACGGCGCCCGATAAACAAAAACTGATCCAGATCTGTGACGAGGAGAATTATCTGGAAAATGTTCTTTACATGTTCGAGGATTTTCGCATTAAAGTGGTCGGCACCTCGGTTTCCAGTCACCTGTTCTGTAAACGAGTGGAGGAGAGGATTAACAAACTGACTGGAGCTGGGGCAAAATGAATGGATGCAGTTCCATCTGTGGCCACAGGGTGGAGCCATTGTGCCTTCACAGAACCTCTGAGAGCCAACAGATACCAACGTGCAGCTCCATCAGCTCTGATTCCTGTGGTTATTGTTTTTTATTTGAACATCTAATAATTAGAACCATAGGAATAAATAAAACTCTCTGCTACATATCTGGCAAGCTTTATTAAATAAACTGAAACACTGTTTTCTGTCTTTCTTTCTATGGTGAACCCTCTTTTGTTTATGCCTGGATTAATAATTAGGCCTTTAAACAGCAGGTCTTAATCTAAGTGATGTTCTCACAGCAGTACGGATAAGTCTTAATTAACCCCCTCACATCTTAATTACAAAAGATAGGCTTCTAATTAAAAACAAAAAATGACAGATGCCAACGCAACCGATTCACTTCTCTATCAGCCACTGCTGTTTCAGATACATAAACCTGGGTTTTATCGCTTCATCTTTTGCAGATTATCGTTAGACTTCTGTGCAACGTAACTGAGGAGAAAGTAGCTTCAAAGACCATCCAAACACATCCAAACTCTCTGCCCAGTTTGTACAAAATAAACAATGTAGACATGCTTGGTTTTATTATTGAAACACTTTTCTATGGATAATTATTTGTGTCTGAAACATCATTTCTGTGTGGATGTAAATAAATGTCAGTGCAGCTTTAAAGACCATTCACACCAAGATGACAGAAATCACATCTCTTTGCCCATTTTGTACAAAGTAAACAACAATGTAAAGACCCCTGCTGCAGACATTACATATAAAAAGTATGTAAATAATAACATATGTCCACATAAGTTAGAGCAATAATTGTTTTTGCATTAAACTGGAGGAGTTACACTTTCATATCAGAGTGATGTTTCCTTTGAAGAAGTCCAGTAAAAAGTGCACACAACAAAAATCTCTGTATTAGGAAAATATGTGTAAAAATACTGCACTTTATTCAGTAAGGGTTCTACTGATACATAGCAAATTAAAATACTCCAAAAAAATTTCACCACTATGAGTAAAAACATAAAGATATTCTCTGGACTTGTTCTGTGGCAGGTTAAAGAGCCACTAATATTTATTCTCAGGCTCCTATGACTTCATGTCCTTGGTCAGCAGGGGGCGGCGTAACGCTGTCCTCCACTGGTTTAAAAATAGAGACACTGTAACTGCCCCGGCTCGGCTCAGTGAAGCAATTATGGAGGCTGGGTTTGGCGAGCGGGGTGCAGATTGGGAGGCAAATGATGTCAGTTGGACGTCCCATTATACACCCTCCTCCTCTTCCTCCTCCTCCTCTTCCTCCTCGTCTTTGCACACACACATACATGATGCACCTTCTCCGAGGGAAACACTGATCAGTGCATGTGAAGTGTGAGGATGTTTAGTGAAATCATGTTGTGTGGAGGGTGGTGGGGTTTCTTTTTTTTTCTCCTCCTTTCTCTGCGATTATTCAGATGAGCTCGCTCCACAGCCTCAATAATTGATTCATTATGTAAAAATAAGCCACGCTGCCGTAATGAACGCACACAAACACAGACAATCACTCATCTCCCAGACACTCTTGTTACCATAGGAACGTAGTGGAGGAGGTTGCCGAGCTGCGGTGCCGGGCGTCGTTAGGGGAAGCTCTCGAACACAATGAAAACATCCAGGAGGATGGAGGAATTACATTTCCACAGAAGAACCCTTCAGAAGAGACGAGGGTGCTGCCTCTTAGCACCCAGACCCCTGCCGCCCCTTCAGTAGCTCGTCTTCAACAATTACCCATTATCCTGCTGGGGGGTGCAGGTACTGTGCGAGAACAGAAGGAGGGTCAACAAGCACAAAGCATGAATTATTTTTGCTGAAATGGTCCTGACTCCGGCCCCCTCCATCACACCTCCCTTTCATTATTTCTCTTCATTATGCATAAAGTCTAATTAGGTAACACCGTTTTGGAATATATTAAAGCCTGTGTGACTTTCATGGTGGAGGTCACAAACAGCAGCAGGCCCCAAGAGGAGGCAGGAGCGTCTTTGCACAAGGACGTTTTCATCGGGGACGAGGTCTGCCGGGGATCAAACCTGTTACCAGTCCGAGGATGGATCACTGAACGGACCCCCGAGGCCCTCAGGCTTCTGTTTGATGTTCACTGTTGACATTTCCTGCAGGGGAATCAAATGGACGACTACAAATACATGCAAACTGATCACAAATACACACAAAGGACCACAAATACAAACAAAACCACAACAGACATGCCAAATATATGCTAAATGAACACAAATACAAACAATGACCACAAAGAACCACAAACTGAGATACAATGACCACAAATACAAACAAATTGACCACATATAGAGTGACCACAAATATATACAAAATTAACACAAACATATGCAAAACAGCCACAAAGAACCACAAACACAGATAAAATGGCCACAAATACAAACAAAATCACAACAGACATACCAAATAACAAACCAAAGAGACATAAAATGACCACAAAGAAGCCAAATAATTAATTAACTAAATAAATAGACACACTTAAAAAAAGGCAGAATACACATCAAAGGAAATAAAATGGTCACAAAGACATAAAACATAGACAAAAATTATAATTTGTAAAACATTCACAGTCAACAAGGAATGACAACAAAAAGGCACAAAATATATAAAAAAGTACAAGATACATATAAAGAGACATAAAATAACTACAACACCATTACAATCACTACAAAGAGACAAAGACAAAGACATGCAAAGCCACCAAAAATAGAAGCTAAACGACCACGAGGGGCGGCGAGGTGTCTGCACGGAGATGAAAACAAACAAAGATGCAAAATGAAGGCGACACTAAACACTGACAAACAGAACGAGTGATTAAAAATAGATGGAAACTTGTTACAGAGCAACTTCACAGTGAAGACCTTTGTTATGTCTGTCCCTGGAGGACGGCTGTCTCTCAGTCCGTCCATGGATTGGAGGGCGGGACCTGCACCACCAGAACACCTTTTGTTTGGAGTCTGAGTGTGGTCACATACATCTCAGAGGTCAGAGGTCAGCCTGACGGGCAGCAGCCTCTGCATCACTCTGCTTCCACAGTGAGGGATGGGGCTGCTGGTGATGGATCGCTTTCTTCAGGCGATGTGTGTGTGTGTGTGTGTGTCGCAGTCACAAATTACATCTTAATGATTCTCTTTACAGATCATCACCCTGCCCGGGAGAACGGAAACGGGGAGGGATATGAGTCGTACACCCCCGCTGCTCTGCCTAAATGTTGCATGGGTATTAGGGAGCCGTGATGGAGGAGACGTGTTGGAGGAATCGGGGGCAACAGACCAGGAAAGTGGTTTGTGTGCGTGTGCTGGCTGTGGATAAAGGACGAGTGCGGTTTAATTGGTCGGACAACATATGACCCATAATGTAAGCGCTCGAAATCCCCTCGAATTTTGCAAGTGTGAGATAAGTGTGACTGATGATGGGTGTTTAACATGCATCTCCTCAGATTAGTGTTACACCACTGATCAGGCTCAGTGTTATTTAAACATTTTAACCCCGAGTATTAATCACCTCTTCAGGTGTTTTTATTGAAAGATGATTTTTTTTTATTTCATTGGCTATTTAGCAAAAAGTTGAATTAAATATCGAAACAGTCTATTATATTATGTGTATTTATTTATGCAGTTATTTATTTATGCAGATTAATCCATCATCTTGATTAATCTGATTAATCATTTTAATGCAATTAATCCATCTGCAGCACAGAATGACTCTGAACGTCTCTGCATTTCAGGCAGTTTGTCCAAGTGGAGTTGCTGTCACACCTGCACCAATAGGAAGTGGTGACAGGAAGCAGAACCAACCAATCAAAACTGAAGATGCTAAACAGCAGGTTGGTCCTCTCTGTAGGAAATTTAAGTACAAAAAAATAGTTGACTGACACTCTGCAGGAAGTAGTTTCTTTTTCACTGAAGCACTTTCAGCTTAAAATACCACATTAACACAAAGCATACATTAGCACATACTGCTAGCACTTTGGCTAACGCATCACCCAGCTTGCGACGAACCACCCTCATGCAAAATGAAACATGATTAAAAAGTAATGATATTTAATCGTGATTAATCGAAAGCCCTGTAATTAATCTGATTAAAAATTTTCACATGATTGGTGCAGCTTGTACAGTTCAACTTATTTGGAAGAGACAAGAAAACAATGAAATTCTTGTCTGTACTGTCCATTGTAAACAGTCATTACAGACTTTCTGCTGCCCTGCGTCAGACGTCTAATGGCCTCCCTGAAGGCTCTGGTCTTTTCATATCCACATAATTGAATGATATTCTGGTTTAATTCAGTTTCTCTCATGACATTAGAAACACACAGTGGCCTCTCCGTGCACACTGTTGCTCCTACAGTGAATCTTACTCAGTTGAACCATTCTTCTCATTTCTTTACCACTTACTTTAACTATAATGTTATAATGACTAATAGAAAAAGATCCATGCTGCACTAAAGTAGATTTATCCTTCATCTGCTCGCACATCATCTGCTCCGTCCTCGCATCCCAGCTCCCCAGCTGCTCGACCTCCCCCTACGAGCCGATCCAGGAAGTGTCGGTACAATTATCAGTCTCTCCTCTGACCGTCTCAAAAAGCTCGCAGTTAGTGGGGTGTGAAGAAGAAACGCGATTGCCTGTTAAACCTCGACACCGCGGGCCGCAACGCTCAACACACGGACGCCACATGTGGGCCCCCCCTCTCAATTTAGAAGTCTGATTTTGCAGTTATTAAGAGAGGAGGCGGTCGAGCTGGCTCCTATGAAGAAATCCACAGTGGAAACAATGGTGTCCTGTGGATGTTAACACCCTCCAGGAGTAACATCCCTGCTTTTTATGGTGAGTTACCACCTTTTAAAATGACTACTATTCAAAAATGTTTATAGTATCCTCATATTTGGAGATTTAAATACTTGTGTGTAGCTGCAAAAACTACAAAATCTTGTAGAAAGACTAATCAATTTTCAGTTTATTAGCTCCACCAGCCAGTAAACCTCCAGTCTCATACACATTGGAGTCAGACCCGCCTCTTCACTCCTCCCTTCATCTCCAAATATGGTCACTTCTGGCTCCAAACAACCAACATGACCACTTCAGTTGGTTTGTGGACATCAACGGGTGACGTCACATTAGCTTTGTCCATCTTATTTCCAGTCTATGCTGCTATATCACCATCGTTTTGAGCATTTTAAGCTAAATTAGGCTCAAAATGCTTCATTAATATACCAGCGATGTCATGTTTTCACCTGTTCATCCATCTGTGAGCAACATTACAGAGAAACTACCAAGCAGATCTTGAGGATGTTACCCCAGGAATAAATTATTCACTGGAATATCTTCACACACATGCAAAGTGATAATGTCTACAAACAATTTGGTGGACATCAGACATAGATTATGCATTCGTGGAGGTTTGCACAGTCCTTTCTAGTTTTTTGGAAATGATCAAATGAAATAAATAAAATCTCTGTGGGTGGACTGGTTCATTATCTGAAGCCGGTCAGAAATCAAATGATTGGTGGTGCTGTCTTGTGGGAGAGCTTCTCAATTTCATCCCTCATCTCTCGGCTCCATTAACTGACAAAAGATCCCCGACTCCAGAGAGAGGCACATTTCTCAGGTGGCGTCGTGGGTGTTTAGATTATCCTGAGCGCTTATTTTAAACTGTGTATGGATGTTTCCAGGAGGGGGAAATGTTCCAGTAACAGGTCTGATAATTCAGATTTGTGTGAAAGCACCTGTACGATTTAATGGTCTGGACATTTTTAAAAATTGAAGCCACCACAGAAATGGCACCAGTAGCCTCCCGTCTCTTATTATATCTGCCATTAAGCATGCTGCACTGACCATGATGGGCCCCGAGGGCGGTAATAAAAATTTGTGACATTGTGAAGGGTCAGAGCGTGTAATCGTGGTGGTGAGTTCAATTACAGTGTATAAAGAACCGCAACCAATCGGATCCAACAAAAATGAGAACTTTTTACGACCTGTGACAGACAAAATTAAAACCCACAAAATCCCCTCTGATAATTGAAAGATTTACATAACTATACAGAGGACATGTGAGATGAAATGAATCCCTCCATCTTCTAATTTTAGGTTTATCTGGACCGAGTGGTAAGAAGAAAGAAAAGGCTGTGGATACAATGACGTCCCGCTGAGCCAATCGGATGTATCAGCGTGGAGTGTGTTTGCACAAGCAGGTGTGTGTGATGAGTGCATTTGTATTCTGTCGGCGTCAGAAATCAGCCGAGTGCTCAAGATGAATGGCGCTGGCTTGATGTGAAATGTTAACGCTCAGACAACAGACAAAGACATATGGAGATTTAAAAAGATCGTGTAAACCAACACCCGGCTGGTTGAACCAGTGGGGCAGTGGGTCACGATGAAATATGTCAGTCGATTTTCCACCATTTTTCTTTGTTTGTTTATGCAGCTGAAGAGGTTTCGATTCAGGACAAGCTCGGTTTTCAGAAGTTGTGTTCCCCTGTTTGTGTTTGTGAGCTCTCCTGGTTTTTCAGCTTGTTAAATATATAGCAGCTGAGATAATCCTGTCCGTCCATCCTCTATACCTGCTGATCCAATCGGGTTGTGGCTATTGGAGCCCATCCCAGCTAATCTGGGATATCGGCAATCAGGGATACTGGCAATCGGTAATGATCCCTCCGCAGGTTCACATACCGAAACTTGTTACGACTTTTACTTCCTCTAGATAGGGTTAGGGTTAGGGTTAGCTGGGATCCCTAAACCTGGACAGGTAGCCAGTCCATCACAACGCCAACACATGGAGACAAACTATCATCTGGATCTACTTTTTGTTGCCATACTCATGTCTCTGGTTCTGCTTTTTAATGACTTAATTTGTGGATTCTTCATCATCAGGACAAAGTAAGCAAAGCAAAAATAAAATGGTGTTCTGCATTTAATCTGTAACCCAGGTGCTTCACTATAATGTTACGGTGACAATACCTCATCTGCGCCTGCACTTGTTGATTGTAGCAGTGACACCATGAAGTCAAACTGTAAAAAAAAAACAAAAAAAACAATAACTTAACCATGGTCATGTGATTCTCGGATAATGTGGAAAAAATAACTGCAAGTAAAAAAAAGTGCTTTGTTAAAAAATATCTTTTACCTCATGATAGTGGTGTCAAATGATTAAATTTTTAATCAGATTAATCACAGGGTTGCTGTGGATTAATTTCGATTAATCACAATTAAATATTGTTCATCTATATTAATCACATTAAATTTTGCACAAGGGTTTGTTGCAAGCTGGGTGATGTGCTAGCTGAAGTGCTAGCAGTATGTACTAATGTATGCTTCACGTTAATGTGGTATTTTAAGCTGAAAGGGCTTCGGTGAAAAGAAAACTACTTCCTGCAGAGTGTCAGATTTCCTATGGAGAGGGCTAACGTGCTGTTTAGCATCTTTAGTTTGTATTGGTTAGTTCTGCTTCCTGTGACCACAGGATCAACTACTTATTTGTACATGCATGACGGCAACTCCATAATGCTAAAACTTTTATTACTGTGGCATGTAGGCTGAATTTTCTACATACAAATGTGCATTTACTCCCTTAAAGAATTACATGCATGTACACAGAAAACACAAACGCAGAAAGCACTTAGACAAAATGTCTCCTCATCGCTAAACGACGCAAAACCCCAAACTCCTAAGAGGCTGACCGCGTCCCTGCTACCTAACCTCGAATGGGGAGTGAGCACACTGATTTGATTAGCCCTACTCGAGTCTTTAAAGTCTCCTGGAAATGTCAGCAGAATCATCAAAGCGGCCGTCTCCTTCATAAAGCCCTGATCAAAGGCATTCTCGACATACTGCGCCCTCTATATTGTTAGCTCACGGGCAGAACGTCTACATCTGCACAACATTATTGGTTTTATGGGAGTGTTATAACTGGAGACAGACTCAGGAACAGGAGAGACAAGTGACATTTCCCCCTCTCAGCTACACCCTCAGCCCACCAACTCTCTGCTGCATCTGCAAATATGTCACATGCACTCTGTGTGATATCACTCTTGTTTTACAAGGAATTCCTCTGTTTGCTCGTTTCTTTTGCCTCGTAATTGGCGAACACATTAATCAACGGGAGGATAAATTGAATTCTCAGTCATAAATCCTAATTTTGAACCAACAGCCACACTATAAACAAACATTGTGTGTTTTCAGGAGGCAAATTAGATAATTGGACAACTTAAAGATAGATATTTGAATTACTCCAAGAGAGTTAAAATGGCACCATACCAACAAAACTCAACAGATGTAACATAAATAATCTCAAATCTAATGAGCAACATCAGAATAAAACTAAATAAAAAAGTAACATTTAATAATAACAATACACTATTAAAAGATATTAAACATGTCATAGAGTGTTAGCTAAAAAAATGTGGGAAAACTGCACCAATACAACACTGTTATATTGTTGTTAGCTAACGTTATCATTAGCAACTACCATTAACTGTGAATGTTTAATGTTTGCTAATCACAAGGTTGTAATAAAGTATGCTAACCTTGGCTTTTATGTACCTGCAGCAGTCTAATTTCTAACATTTTCTACTTCCTATTAGACTTCAACTTGAATGGCTTTACCTTCAGCTGTGTGGAGGAGTAACACTTCTTCTCTGTGTTGTCTCTGTAACGTTTCCTCGCTCGCCAGACTGACCTTGACACTTTGATTTAAAGTCTTAATAGAATTTAATGGTGACACATTAAACTAAACATTTGAATAGGAACTAGTCTGGCTCTCCAAATAAGGCGTCTAGCATTTATTCTCCATCTGGCTAAATATAGCTAACAACCAGGCCATCTCTCTGGCCCATATATGTGCTAACTCTCCAGCAGACCTATATGAAGGTGGCAGACGAGGTTTGAGAGCCTCTGTAGGCCAGTGACGCACTAAAGTAGACTGACTTTACATTTGTAAGCAATACCATTAAAATCTATTGAGCTGCCTCAGTTTCAGGCTCCAGGCAAAGTATGATGGAGCTCTACCTAATTATTTTCATTACTTATAGATTTGTTTTGTCAATTTAATGTAATTAATTGATTATTTTCTCCATAAAATGCCAGACAATTGTGAAAGTGTCATTGAGCCCGAGGCTGTTTGACCCACAGTATTTAATTTACAGTGATATCATAGCTAATCTTTGTGTTTAAAAACCAATAATCGGGAAATATTTGGCATTTTCAAGAGGTTAATGACTTCAAAACATTGACTAACAACTGATTTCTGTCATTCAGCCATGCTCAGAAGTCACTTTACAGCAAACCCATTAGTTTGTGGACACGTTTGGAGGCCATTAGTTTAGCATTTGGCCATGTTGGTTGTGTGGAGCCAGAAGTGACCATATTTGGATATGCAGGAGGAGTGAGGAGGCGGGTCTGACCCTTAAAGCTAATGACATCAGAGTGACTTGTGGAAGAAATGTATTGACTGAGTATTTCAGGATTGAAAATTGAAGTCAATTGGAGCCAGAGATTTTTGGAAGTAGCATCTAGTGGTCATCGGTGGTATTGCACTTCATCATAAGCTTCACTTTTGGAAACCTGTGGATAATGTCCATGTTTTATATACAGTCTTTTATATGCAGCCAACATATGTGGATTTACATGAATATACTGAGCTGATGACTTGTTGGCCCTGGAAACCATTTTGAAAGCTCAGTTTTGTTTTGCGGGGGAAATAAAATATATTTTTCACCGGATACTGGCTGAAAAAAAAGTTCTGTAAATGCTCCCAGTGTAGGTGTAGTTTTAGATTTACCACCTGCTTTTGTATCCAGAAGTTTTAAGAATGAAACAATCTTGCATCTCGTGGTCATCGTTGGTATTGCACTTTTTTGCACTTCTGCATTGGCCTCATTTTTCAGCCCACTTCATCCATTTCTATACAGTGTAAGTTTTACAGACACATTTTCCACATCCTACATGCCCACACTCTCCCAATCACATCGACAGCTCATTTAAATGATCTCCCGCCACCTGCCCAGCTTCCTGGTCCACACACATGTTTCCCGGAGATCATGATGTCATCTGAGCTGAGTCACACCTCCAGATCAAAAAGCATATTGTGCTAAAATGACTGGATTCTGCCTCCATGTGAGCGCCCTGCTGGTGATCAGTTATTCTACTAATTGTTTCTGAACATGTCAGCAGGCAGCAGAGCAGCGCCGCTGTCATCTGGACTCCTCACTGTGGCGAGCCACACATCGAGAGGCTTCCTTGTAGTTCCTCTTTGTCAGCATCACCGTGGTGATGTTCATGCGATCTCTGGAGCTCTTCCACATCTCAGCCTGCCACCCCCTCCTCCTCTTCTTCTTTTTCCCTCCTCCCTCCTCCTGGCAAGTCTCTGCACTGTGGCCTGGAAATCAGCAGCAGACATGGCGAGGATGCAGCCAAACAGTAACGCTGCCCAAACTGATGGGAGGAGGGGGGATGGGTGTAGAAGAAGGAGGAGGAGGTGTCAGCATCTGTGAGAGCGCAT
The DNA here is from genome assembly GCA_900323345.1 of Pseudochromis fuscus. NCBI lineage: Eukaryota > Metazoa > Chordata > Actinopteri > Pseudochromidae > Pseudochromis > Pseudochromis fuscus. The sequence goes on from OOFC01018386.1 coordinate 14,849, forward strand.
TTATCTGCAGATATGAGAGAATGTGGATGTCTGGACCACACACTGTACATAGACGTGGAAATTAGGACAATGAAAAAGTGAAAGAAGTGAATTTTTCCCAATGGCTACTACACTACACTAAAAAATGTTACTCTGGTTTCTTCCCATAGTCCAAAGACATGCTTGTTAGGAGAATGTGTTAATCTAAATTGACCAGAGGTATGAGTGTGAGCATGAATGGTCGTCTGTCTTTGTGATAGACTGTCCTGTCCAGGGTGGACCATGGCCCATTGCCAGCTGGATGTAGGTTATATAAGCAGGTATAGAAGTTAAATGGATTAAAATGGGTCGTTTTTACTCAACATTTAGTGGGGTTTTTTAGGTAAGAACTACAAAATACCAGTTAAAACTACAAAATGTTGGATAAAAACTACAAAATGGATAAAATCTTCTAACTCTTGGATACTAATCTTCAAAGAGAGGAAGATTTAGGGGTGTGGTTAGCTTGATCGATAGCGCTGGTCTCCAATGAGCAGCTCTGAACTCCAGTCTCATACACATTGGGCAGTGACC
>OOFC01018387.1:7210-22524 GCA_900323345.1 Pseudochromis fuscus
TTTGTGTTGCTGTGTGTAAATAAGCACTATTTTAGATCACTGTTGCCGGAGGTGACAGGCTTGAATGTTTTTTTGTTGTTGTTGGTGTTCTGGTTTTTTTTAATTAATTAAACTGCAACAACAAAAACAGGACCCAGACTTTAAGAGCTGATCATGGACTAGAAAATTAACTTGGCCACTTGGTGTCAAAAGTGAAGCTAGTGCAAAAAAGTGCAATACCACTGATCACCACTAGATGCTGACTCCAAAAAAAACCCTCCCATTCTAAAGATCCAAATTGAAAACTCAGTCAATACATTTTTCCCCAAGTTGTTTTGATATCATTAGCTAAAGTCAACTCCTCTCTTGGCGATCAGGTCCATCTGAAAATACTTTATCATTAAGTAGATATCAGGCTTCACAAAGAGGAGGACTTAGGGGCGTGGTTAGTTTGATAGACAGGTCTTGTCTCCAATGATGTACAGATAGTTTGGAGGCTCGAGTCTCGGCTTCAAAGGTCAGACCTGCTTCCTCTCTCCTACTGTCACATCCAAATATGGTCACATATGCTCCAAAAAAAAAAAAGTTTCGTCCATCTCCTATACAGTCATCTCTTAGCCTTGTTTACCGTTTGGCCATTTTTGGCCTTTCTGGACACTCAGCTCCTTTATGGTCGGTTCCTTCTTCACCGACTGAACAAACTTTGCTTTTAAGTCTTCTCTTGGTGTCAGTTTGAGTCCGAGGTATCGAGCTATGTTTAACACTGTGGTCTGAGTCAAAGAACGCAGAGTACATGAGGTTACATCTCTGCAGCGCTAAGTGTTCACAGGGTCACTTTAACCTCTTGTTAGTGTCTCGCCATGCAAGTGGTTCTGAAGAGATTTCTGCCTCCACCTTATAAAAACCATTCAGGTAAATGGGATTCACATTTTCAAACATTAACAGCAGCATCTGCTTTCCAAAAAAACCCAAAAAAACAGTGTCCCAGTTACTGTGGATGATTCACACACCACACTGTCAACATTTCTTTTTCAGATTTGTTATAGAGGGACTATTTCTCCTGTAGCGAGTGCTTGCAGCAAGGTCTGTGGATTATCCCACAGTAACTGGGAGGATTCCTGTTTAATTTACTTTCAGTGTCAGCGTGCAGCATAAACCAATGAGCCATCAGAGGTGGAGGAGCCACAGGAAAAACTAATAAAACCACAACTATCTGCACAGCTGGAAAAACTTTATCTGCTGAAAAATGGTTGCTGAACTTTAAGGGGAGTCACAGGGCCCAAAAAAACAAGTAAAAATTTAAATCTAATTTTGTTATCTGGGTTGTGATTTTTTTTTTTCAAATATAGTTAGAAAAAGATCAAAAACAATCTTTGTTTTTTTGCAGTAAAAGGTAAATATCCATATTGACTAAAAAGTAAACATCCATGTTGATGACCACCCCCCTGTATCTGCATGAAATGGTTTGGTCCTGCTTTAGCGCACCAGTAGCTGCGCCAGAGCTACAGCGCTGCAAACAGTGCTAAAATAAATCCGGTTTTCAAAACAGGAAAGAAAAGAAAGGAGAGAGAAGAGAGGCAAAAGAGAGGTGTCAATATGTGAGCCAGTGTGTCTCCAACGAAGGTGGGTAGCTTAGCCTAAAGTCTGTGAGTGGAATTAGCCTGTTAGCTTAATGTCCATAGTGAAATAAGCTAGCTACAGACTAGAGTTAGCCTACATGTCACTGCTTTTAACCAACATTTAATCTGTGCAGGCAAATGTTTAGCAAGATATTCATATTAAATCAGTTGTCCTCCTTTTATCAGACTTAACAACAGATGAGTCAGCAGCAGCCCTGTCTCCCAATAACTGTCCCCTGTCTCAAGGTGAGCAACACTGTTCAATCACATGTCAGTTAGCATCACGGTAGGGAGTCTGTGGGTGTTTCTCTCTCTCTCTCTCAATTACATTGAGACTGTAAAATATAGACTTTAGCACATTTTTTATGTTCTCTTGCATGAAATAGTGAATTGCATACTGTATGCAAACTGTTGCATGTACAACTCACTAGCAGTAAATATTGCACTGATAGTATTGGACTATAAGAAGCAAGATAGGTACAAGGCTTCAGTTGGAGTTGTGTAAAGCTTTTAATGGGTCAGTTAGGTCCTAGAAATGTGGTTGCAACAGCTGCCCAGGAGGGGTCCAATGTTTGTTTTCATGGGGCCCAGAATTCCTGGCGGCGCCCCTGCACATGATTGTCCATTCAGACTCTGAAAAAGACGTTTGCCATATGGGGTTGTGAAGTGCTGATACGCTCCTAAGTATGCAGTCATAATATATATTTTTCATCAAGGTGAATGGGTCGTTTTTTTTCTTTACTCCTTTGCTTGAATATCAAAAAAACACCGATTCTGAATGGCTCATAATGACTTGGTACATTTCCAAGCAGCAAGGGCATCTGTCTTAAAGGTTTATGAGCATTTCTTTCTCATTAAACGAAGGTCAAGGGCCATCCAGACTATTTTTTCCCCCCTCTCTGTCTCTACTCTCGCTGACGTTATTTGCTTTCACATGCTCATTAGCACCATTTTCTTTATCCACATCAAGGTCTCGCTCTTTTTTTCCTTTACCCGGCGTTTGGAACTTCAAAGATTGATATTGCCGACATTTTCCCCGGCGCTTTCATCTTGCTGATCATAAGCGATTGCCTGCCCATTTCCTGATATAATCTTTTCCAACCTGAATTAGGGTAATTTTAAATTTCATAAGCTTTGCATCAAGCAGAGGAGCTGTGCAGTTTAAATTCAATTAAAGCTTTTCGACGTTACCTACAGAGCCAGCCGTTGTAATAACCGACTGCTACTGTCAATATGTGGCCTATAGTTCAGTTTTATCTCCATGTACGAGCATGGGGACACAGAAACAGCCATTACAAGGCCGTGTAATTACAGGTGGCCGCACAAAACTGAAAAGTAATAAGTGGAAGTCGTATATCGCGCTGGTTGTCACTGACCAGCTCGGAGATAATAAAATATCTGCTGTCACTGCAGCGGCACATTTTCTCTTTAATGCTTCCACTGATATCTAATCGCACATATGAGAAAAGAAATATGTCTCTGAAGATATTACACTTCACTCATCACACAGAGGAGATACTGGTGTGAATACATGTCTGATAAACTCGTAGACTGGATATAAAAAATAGATTGGCTTGTAGACCTGCGTTTTGAAGCCAGGAGTTTGGCATTTGAACGTCGCCATGTTGGTTGTTTGCAGCCAGAAGTGACCATATTTGGATATGAGGGGTGGAGTGAGGAGGCGGGTCTGACCCTTGAACCCGAGGACGCTGCTCAATGTGCATGAGACTGGAGTTCACTGGTGGATGGGTCCCTAAATATTCCTCTTTCCAAGTCTGAAGCTGTGTTCACATCAAATACAAAGTGAATTTCTCCAGTGGTGTGATTACTGCAAAGATGTGAGTAGATACCAGGACAAAACCAAGACACTGTGACGTTTTCTCCATTCCTGGGGAGGGGCTTCCACAATAGGTAAAAAGCAGCAATATTTGTGAAATAGTGGACCTCATGGTTTCCTTAAGGAGTACTCCTGTTAGCTAGTGATGGCGAATATTCACGTGTGGTGAAATCGAGTAAAGAGAGGTAAACATTTTCCTCACATTTAGTGTGAACACAGCCTCTACTTAATGATGAAAGTATTTTCAGATGGACCACCAGATCACTGATAAGGAGGTGACTTTAGCTAATGAAATCAGAAGGACTTGAGGAAACTTGAGGATTTCATGATTAAAAATTATGATTTTTGAATGAAAGTCAATTGGACTTCACCACCGGAGTTCACCACCAGTAAATCACTAGAGACCAGACCTGTCAATCAAACTGACCACGCCCCTAAATGTTCCTCATTTTGAAGCCTAATATCTACTTAATGATGAAATGATTTTTCAGATCAGTGGGAAAAATGTATTGACTGAGCGTTTCATGATTGAAAAGTCAAAGTTTTTTGGACCCCACATCCAGTGACCATTGATGATATTTCACTTCCTTCCACTTCCACATTTTCTTTATTTTGAGACCCGGTAGCTACGTCCATTTTTTTATCCACTCTACGCTTAAACTGCTGGAGTTTATTTTCACTGCTCCTTTTGTTTACATCTCCAGTTCAACTCAAACGAACCTCACAGATTGAAGCAAAGACTAAAACCGATCCTACGAGTGCACTGCTCTGCGTGCTGAATGTAAAACTGGGCCAACACATGAGCTGTGTGACTGATCATAGGAAAAAAAAAGCCAGGGGACGACTCATGGTTTTTTTTTTTTCCATGACAAAGCAGCTGAGATGACTGGAGGGGGACACCGTTGCGTCACATTAAGAGAAAATGATTTCCGAATCACATGTGCAGTGAAGTGACATATTACATTATCTAATAGTCCCACAGAGACAGGAGGGGATGGGGAACAAAAAAAAAAAAATGGCTGAATGACCTCTCATAACCCTGACATGGCGCCTCCTGTTAGACGTTCAGCTGAGAAACGAGGCTGATGGAACAATCCAAGCATAGTTTAAGATAACACCAAGTATGTGCTCAACACCCACATGGTGTGTCTGTTAAATACACGCTCTATGAATAACTTCAGCCGATCCCACCCCGTGGCTGACCACGCGGGCTTCGTAATAACATGCAAAAGAACCACGAAGTTTGACGTGTTTTACGATAAACGCCAGGTAAAGCCAGGTAAAGCATCGACTTGGACGCTGGGACGAACATATCTGGAATTTACCAGCTTTAATTATCTGGCACCTGATGGTTACTTTTCACCAGGGGTTTGTAAACTTTGATTCCCAAAGTGATGGTCTCACAACCGCCATTATCCCTGGAGGTGGTAAAATCATTTCTCTAAACTGTCAGAATCACATCATCATGACTTATTTGAAACTGAATTACTTTTTAAAAACACAAATTTCTGGATAAAATACACCACTTCTAATCATTTTTAAACTTAGATTTCAGCATATTGTGTGTTTCCAGTCATAACGTCGTGTTTTGTACTTTTGCTACTATCTCACATCTCACAACTTCACTTACTGCACACATCCTTTGTCTGTTTTAGCTTTTGTGTTTCCCTCTCCCTGTGCTCGGTTGACTTTCTGCTGTATCTTGAGTAAGTCCTCACAGTTTTCGATATTGTTTGACTCTACCCTTTTGGATTTTCTCTCGCAGACCGTTCACCTTTTCTATCAAAGAGCTGTTAACCCACCAGCTGACTGTGATTGTGCCTGAGTCCAGAGTCTTGTTATTAACTGGTAACTTTGTCTGCCTGCTGTTTGTTACTGCAGGTAGTGTTGTCTGGAGCGAATGGATTCATTCTCTGTCTGTACCAGAGACTGCAAGTAAAAGATGGACATAGCCACTGGGTCTCCAAAGTGAAGCTAATGTGGAAGTGCAAGAAATAGTAATACCACCAATGGCCAATAGATGCTGGGTCCAGTTGACTTCAATTAAAAGGTCTGGTCGCTAGTGATTTACAGGTGGTTTGGAGGCTCATTTAATGGTGAAGTCAAGTCTTAAACACATTGGACAGTGTCCTCAAGTTCAAGGGTAAGACCTGCCTCCTCACTCCTCCCTTCATATCCAAATATGGTCACTTCCTGGCTCCATACAACCAACTTGACGACGTTCAAATGATGAACTTCCACAAACCAGCAGGTGACATCACAGTGACTACGTCTATCTCTCTGTACATGACCTTAAGTGCACCCCAGCACGAAGAGGAATAAGTAGGTCTGTACACAACTCATGCAGAGTCTATTGTCTGTACATGACATTGATGAGTGGTGAGATTTACCCAAATTGAAAGGTGGTCGGCCTTAAAACGACCAAGATGGGTGGTGAATGTCTCCAGGTTTGTCAGTGTTTATATTTATGAACGTATACATATTCAGCTTTGACCTCTTTTATCTATCGGCTACTAATTTTCAGATCTGCTCTTCCATCCCTGGCGATCAAACTATCCACCTTTCATCATTTACCCGACATTCAGTCTCAGGTTGCCTTTTATTATCTTGACTACCTGCCTCTTACTCCCTGTTTATTTTACTATCAGCAGTAAACCTTGTTTGTACCTCTTGAGCGTTTGTGTCCTACGGTTCCTCCAACACTATACTTCACAGGAAACCGTTTGACTGAAAATACAGCAAAGCGAAATCACCTCTCACCTCTCACTGCTTCATTGTACTGTACCGACTTTTACTGTTTTGTGCTGGAGGAGATTCAGCGGGTCCAGATGTGAGCAGCATCTGCACAGGTTTCCACATCCGCCTCGGTGAAAACTCAATCTCGTCATTTGCAATCGCAAGTCTGCCAAATTTAGCGCAACCCTGAAGCAAACAGACTGTATGCAATTAAGTCCTTCTCACCGTGTAGTTTGACGGGAAAGTGAGGTGATGCTGTTGTATCTAAATGAGGCGAGTGACACAAGAAATCTTACTCCCTCATTAGATGCTTAGAAATAAAACACACACAAAGGTATCGCAAAGTGCAAAGGAAAATCGTGACTTGTAATTAAGAAGCATCTTCTGACGTGTACGAAGAGTGGTGGCACCCATCAAAACAAATGGGTGCGCAGCTACATGGAGATACAGTTACAGTGTAATGCACTGCTGCCATATTAAGCAGAGTGATGACACCAGCACAGATCCTGTCAGCAGTTAATTTCCCTCTGCTATACTTAGGATGAGGCCATTCTCATTAGTGATACTTACTGATTAAACGAGCTAAGTTTAATGCAAGTTTTTTAATTACGTGACTGTCAGGACTTCACTGATACTTTCTCAGAACAAATTCTGATTGTGTGTCGATGATGCATTTGTCACCGAAAACCGGCAACTGAAGCGTTAACGTCCCTTAAAAACCTGCAGTATTTCTCAGCTGCAGATTTCATCCTGCTGACTCCTCGCTCTGCTTTCATGCTCTCATACCATCAGTTCAAGGGAGCGCTTCAAACAGACTTAAAATACTCGGGTAGAGGCTTTTTCATTTCCCCAAAACGCTTCATGCAATATTCCCTTTTCACATCCGATCACAAGATCCTGAATGAATGTGTCATCGTACACTGAATAAAAGACCTGAGGGCTTATTGAGCCTTCAAGAAGGGTTGTGTTTACTGCGAGAAGACTCGGAGGTAACTGAAACTTTGAGCCAAAGGTTTCTGTGGGTACATGAATGATGATGTTGTCTGTTCTGTCTCACGTCTAAACATAGCTTTTAAATGTAACAACAAATGCCATTAATCATTTTTGAAAGGGAACAAGAAAACCATTTCTGTTGTGAGTCGCCTAGAAACTCGGATTTTAACACTTGAATGCCAAACATATAGCACGGTTGATTTCCCTTGTTAAAAAGATGACCTCCCGACATCAATTTGAAGCCAGCACTGGGGAGTCTGGAGAAACAGACAAGCGAGGAATATATTCAGTCTTAATGAACCTGAACATCCTTGATTTCTGGCTGAAGATTTCTAATCAGTTTTCACAACATGTTGGAGAAAACAGGGAAAGCTTGACCACGTCTAATTACCTCTGGAGAGGAGGATATGTTTTCATCTGCCTCTGTCTGTTTGTATGTTAGCAACATTATTGAAACACTACTGAACAGATCCCGATGAGCTTGATGGCGAGATTACCCAAGAAACAAGTGATTACATTTAGATCAGAGGATCCTGTCCAAAAGTCCTGATCTCTCATCATGGGCGAGTGTTTTAACAAGGTAGTGTTACTATTTATAGCATTGTTTTGTGCTGTCTGAGTGCTTTCTAGTTTGTTTGTCTGTCGGAAAAACTGCTGAATGGATCATGAGGATTTCTGTTGGATCAATACGGTATTATCAAATGAACCAATGATTACATTTTGGGCAAGATCAAAGGATATGATTTGTCCAAAAAACACTTATTACTTAAAACGGCTGAAAGTTTTATCAAGCCATAGGCTGTGGATAGAAATGGACGAAGCAACTGGGTCTCAAAAGTGAGGACAATGCAGAAGTGAATAACAGTGCAATACTACTGTTGGCCACTAGATGCTGGCTCCAATTGACTTCAATTCAAAAATGGTCATTTTCAATTATGAAAAACTCAATTATACATGGTCAATACATTCACCAGGAGTCATTTTGATGTCATTAGCTAAAGCCAACATCTCTCAATAGTGATCTTCTGGTCGATTTGAAAATATTATCATCATTAAGTAGATACTAGACTTCAAAAGGAGGAAGATTTAGGGGCGTGGTTAGATTGATTGACAGGTCTGGTCTCCAATGAGGCTCCAAAAAACCAATATGGCGACAAGCCTAATACACACTGTGCAGTGTCCACAAACTAATGGGTGATTTCATGGTAGCTCTGTAGATTCTCTACACAATCTCTGTATCAAACACCTTCCCAACAGAGAGCTAGCACACACCAAGAAGAACATGAAAACTGAAAATTTCGGCTCCGATATGATTTGCTAGCTTCGTCACATCTTCATGTATTTTGTTGAATATCTCCACACACATTCAGGATGATAATGTCCACAATCTGAGACAATGTGGTGGAGAACAGACCTTAATGATGTCTCAGCAGAGGTTTGTACTCTCTAGTTAAATATTCATCCCAACCACCATCAAACAGTCCATAATCATAAGTGCAGTGATATCATTAACAGGTCACAAACTGAACAATCATGATGCTGCACAACACGTTATGTAATTTAATCACACACTACGACCTCAGGTGACCTCCTCACACTCTTTACCGAGATACAAAAGTTTTTTCTCTCTCTTATGTGAGCAGACTGAACTTTAATAGAAGAACGTAACATCGTATGAAATGTTTGTAGCTGACATTCTCTGTGCGGCAACACACCATGAAAACTCATTTCCCTGAGCTCCTCTAACAACAGGCTGTGACTAAAAAAGGTCATCCTCATCATTCGCTGATTAGAGAAAAGCCACAGAGCCGAACAAAGCCACAGTGACACGTAATGAAGGCTTCAGCGCTCGACGAGGCTCCGCGACATTGTTGTGGGGATGTGTTCATACTGGGCAGGGTTCCAGTTTTCTGGTATAATTAGTCCATTTATAACAGTGAGCAGAACTTAATTCATTTCCAGTGCTTAGAAGTGTCATTTGAACAAAACGGCAGCGGTATAAATGCAGACATCCACATCGGAGACTGACCCGTAGATCCTCTTTTCAAACCTCCGACTGATTATTGATTGAAACGTTGCTTTCCGCAGACAGGGACGGACTCGGATGACCTTACCCCGACTCCCACTCCACACCTTCCTACCCTGAGAGATGCTGTCTGGATGTCACGCACGCTGGAATAAATTGTCCTGAAAAGGCCTCGCCATCTGCCACCGCCACGTTGACCTGGGTGTCCTTGGTGCCCTTGGCAACTCTGCTGCTAAATCCAACCATAAAAAATAAAAACGACGGGGAATAACCACGGCCTCAATAAGTAAAACGGGCGTTTTCAAGTTGTGTCCTCGTGATAGAGCTACTGCGACGATCCCCCCACCTACACTCAAATAAATCACTCCTGGAGGGCTAATGGCTCCTGCAGGGGCCTGTGGTGAAGGCAGAGACAGAAAACATCACACTCTTATTGTCTCCTTCATCCTGGGTAATTACTGGGCAGTGTCCCTCTGAGACAATTACTCTGATAAACCTTTATTTCTCTATTATCAGGAGGCGGCTCGGAGCATCAACAGCCACGAGTGACGTCAGCCTGTCAGCCTCTTTAATCCTTCGACTCACTGGGAGCATGTGATGGGAATCCGGTCAGTGAACTCGCTGTGATCTCTCAGAGGAGGGGAAACAAGGACCGGGGACAACAGCAGGCCGTGGGGTTTATTTTTTCTTCTTTCACTCTGTAAAAGACTGGAAGCTGTGTAAAAAATTGTTTGACTCAATGGGTCACGGCGACAAAGTGGAGAAAAGAAAAAAAAAAACCCAAACAAAATCGAGTCATACTTTAAAAAGCAAGGACTTCTTTCTATACTTGGCATTTCCAACTGATGCTTAACAACCTCACAGGGGAGGAAAGTGCCGGAGAGAAGCCGCCTTCTCCATAGATCAGAATGTGATGCGGAAACAAGACGTTGCACATCCCTTCCTCTTACTTCAGACTGAAAATCTAATGCCCCTCCTAAGGCAACACCTCTTTATTTCTACCTCTATAAGCAGCTGAATGCAAGGAGCTTACATACTATATTTTGGGCTTCCTGAAGATGAAGATGAAAGAGGGAGGAAGGCATGAAGTGATGCAGAAGTACTCTTGATAATATAAATCTCTCAACATCAAAAACTGAGAGAGTGCAGCTTTCTTACCGTCCCCACTATAATCTTGCAATAGTGGGATGTAGATGTTCACATTCAGCTGCAATTACAATAGATTGTATATGATGGATTTGCTTCACAATAGAGACAAATCTCCTTTATGCATCCTACAGCCGTGCAGCTAACAGGCTGAGATGTCTCAACAGCTACTGGGTGCATCACCATGAAATTTTCAACAAACATTTACGGCTCCCAGAGGAGGAAGCTCGCTGACGTTAGCGATCCTCTGAGGTTTTCTCCAGCGGCGGCAGGACGTTAAAAGTCCTGAAATTCCATCGGCTTCAGCTGCGCTTTGTGTTTGGTGCTAATTGGAGAGCGTTTCAGGGTCCCTGCTCCTTTGGAGAAATTATTTTATAGGAGGTTTTCTGAGGCATAAAGGCTGGTGTGAGGTACAGGAACAACCAAGACTAACAAGGTCTTATGTAGGGATAGATAGATAGATAGATAGATAGATAGATAGATAGATAGATAGATAGATAGATATTCATCTCTATGAGAAATTCAAATGCGTCATTAATGCACTGTCATGGAATTTGTAACAAAGTAATAATATCAAAGCTACAGAATAATAACAGACTTTAAGGCCAGACTTCCTGACAGATATCTATCTATCTATCTTCTAGGAGAACTCTTTTCAGGACATTTTACTTCTTTGTCTCCATCTCTACAAAGTTTCCAGGGCTGAAAAATGTATCTAGAAACCTCCCACACATGTGACCACTGTGTTGAATACCATACACTATATACGGAGTGGGCGGAGCATACCTCACCCATTGGTTTGCGGACTTTGAAATCAGGAGTTCGGCATTTGAATGTCGCCATGTTGGTGTTTTTTCGAGCCAGAAGTGACCATATTTGGATGTGAAGGGAGGAGTCAGGAGGAGGCAGGTCTGACCCTTGAAGCTGAGGACACTGTCCAATGTGAATGGAGTTCAAGGCTGCTAAGAAGAACTACCGTATTTTCTGGACTATAAGCCGCTACTTTTTTCCGACGCTTTGAACTTTAACACCGGTGTTTCTCATGTATCGGCGGCACAAAGCTCGTTAGCTTTTTACAAGCTAGCAAGCTCCGTGCTGCTGATACATTTAGCGTCATCACATCAGACCTGGTCAGAGTGGACCACATGAAATTGTTCGAATAAATTCAATAGCGGCTTATAGACAGTTGCGCTCAATAGTCCGGAAAATATGGTAACTTTAGCTAATGACATCAGAATGACTTATGGAAAAGAGACATTTTTAGAGCCAGCATCTAGTGGCCATCAGTGGTATTGCACTTTTTTTGCAGTTGCTTCGTCCCTTTCCATCAACAATCTATGATTTTGTGGTAACATACAAAAGTGAAACATGAAAAATGGTCGACATCTTTGAGAGCATGTTGGTGTTAACATTCCTCTCAAATCACAGCAGCTGTTATTGTGGCTGTCGACCCCTGGACTCCTGTTTTTATTCATATTTACGATGCAGATTCCCATCATTCAAAGTGTTTTTCATTCTCAACAAGTTTCCATCACAATGGCCTCTTCTCTCTGTATTTCATATGGAAAGGTTGTCATCTCTGAAGCCATGTCTATTTGTAGTTAAATGCCAGCTCTTCAGAGAATGACAGGTTTTTATAATGCGCGCAGGAAAGGTTCAAACCCATTGTTCTCGCTGGCTTATCGCAACCATTTCCTCTGACAATAACAGGAAGGCCCAGTGAATGCGAGATCTTTTCATCCTGCTGTGACCCAGCAAGCCAAGTGGGAGCTGTGGAAACGAACGTCTCTGTTCGTTTCCTCCCCGCGTGCGTTTGACAACCTCAGCAACTCTGGAGCCTACACCCAACCCGAGACGAGGCTACCTTTTCATTAGCAATTATAGTGTTTTCACCAAAGTGGTGGCAGCTGGAAAAAAAAAAAGCCCATAATGTTGCCTTTCTCTGACAGCTCCTGCGTGAAACTATCATTACCACCGCTCATGCCGTTACAGCTGCCAGCTGCTGACTGGTCGGATTCGTGCCACGGCATGTGAATATGGATCAGCCCCCCTGCGTACAGGCTGAGGTCACGTCTGAATCACTGCCCCAGCCAATGACTAACATCAGATACTGACATTTCACCAAGACGGAAAGACGTTGCTCTCAGCCTCTTGTTTTTAAAGAGCCTGTGTTTTCAGTGCGGTGCTAAAAAAATCCATACAACAGGAAGGCGTGAGAAAAGCTTAGATTGCATTGTTTATCTATTTGCCTGGTGCAATCTGAGGCTCATTTCATTACCTCGGGAGGGTACAGCACTTGTGCACCCTGCAGATTGTTCATCAGTGAAGCTCCACTGCACACGAGCAGTAAACTTTAGTGAAGAACAAAACTGCAAATTGAGCCTATGGACAAAAAAAATCCAACTCTTTGGCAGTAAATGCCACTAATGACTCAAATTACAACAACATCGGAAGTGACATCGGTCAGATGGATTCCTCCATAATAATTTACACCCCTGCTAGACTGAAGTGTATTTATAGTCCGCTCCTGTGACTTGGAAGTGACTGGGGAGCTGATGCTTGCTTTACTCGGCACAGAGGGAATAGCTAAGGTGTCTCCTTTCTCTAAATTTGACAGCACCCATTTCCTATGCAAGGCTTGAGTAATATTATATTTCACCAGCGGATATGCTTTTTTTTTTTTTTTGCAGTTGTAGTCTAAAAATAGACTCTTAACAACAAAGTGTAGGCGATTTTTAAAGCACAGGACCTTCTTGCACCTCTCCCATTGGAGTTACTATACTACAATTTATTACACAGTGATCCTGGAGTCCATTGAAGAATTGCAGCTATTTTCACCCGAGGGGCACTACTACCACATGAATGAGGTCAAATATGCGTTTAAGTCACATGGTCAGCAATTGCATGCTCTTAGTAAACACAAGCTGGGGATGCATTTGCACAAACAGACCATGCAACACCACCGACAACACATCGTTAGTCCTTAATTGCAGTTTGCTTGCACAAAAGCACTCCCTGTGTATGTTTGCAATGAGGGATCCGTGCAGTACCTGCCTGACTGTGCTGCACCTGCCCAGTTCAAACACAAAGTTGCCTCCTCAGAAAAGTGGATTTTCGCAACAGGAAGCAGAGCAGCGTGTATTTTGTTTGTTTGTTTGTTTACAGATGAAGATAAAAAAGCAACACAAAACGCGGATCTGTAACGGGACAATATCACCGAGGAAAGGTTACATAATACAGATAAAAATAAACGCGGTGGTATTCATTTGTCAGATGATGTATGAGCCCACAAAAAGACCCTCACAGTAGTTTGGCTGTGGAGGAAAACGAGCGCTCCCATCCTGCAAAAAAAAAAAAAAAAAAGACACGCGCGCAGAAACACGACTGGATTTTTTCCCCCAATAACGAATAGCGAGATCTCAGATTCAAAATAACGACCCGTGCGGACAATCTGCAGGAAATCCGAGCCGTGCACGAGCACCTGGGTGTAAATCCGGGTTGCCAGGTCCGTGTTGAAGTTTCGGGTAAAGGTGGGGAAATGTGTTTTAATGGCAAGCAGAAATTGTAAAAGCTGCGAGCGCCTTACCTCGATCCAGTGTGAGCGGTTGGACCACTGTCGCCATGACTGCTGTTTACTGGAGACTGAAGAGACTACAGGAGCTGCAGCATCACAGAAACAGAGAGAGAGAGGGAGAGAGAGAGGAGGAGGAGGAGGAGGAAGAGGAGGAGAGAGGCTGGGAGTGGTTTGGAGAGGATTAATCTACCTCCATCCGCGTAATATCTCATCACTTGGCGCTGTTTGCAGCTCTGTGCGCTGCGTAATGAAAAAATAAATGGCACAATTACGCAAAACAATTCACGCTTTCAGAAAGGCACAATGGAAGATATGCCACTTTATTCAAGATTTTATGTCAGCTCGAATTAATTTGGAGTGGGAATAAATGTATTATTTTAAAAGGCTACAATGGAATAAAAATAATCTTATTTATCTTTCATAATAAAGTGTCTCTTGCTTTAGTTTGTATCCATTTGGGAGGCAATTACCCCAAGTCTAATCTTGCTTCACTTCAAATTGACTGCTACAGAGTAAGAATTATTAAAAAATAAAACAACAAGAGAAAATTAAAAGAAGTGTCTCTGATGATTTTAATTCTGTTTCTGGAAATATTCTGACATCACCCTGTAAACTGTTTGCATTAGAGGGGTTGTTATCGGCTTAAAAGTTACATTTCATGCATGTAGGGATACAGGCCAGGGGTCATCACATCACACCCTAAAAAATGTTTTAACTAAGAACTGGGTCAATATTGAACTAACTACATGCTGGGTGGATTTAACCCGGGATTGTGGGCTCTTTCTACCTTGCAAAAAAAAAAACCCACAAAATTCTGGCTAAATATAATAAAATATTGTTGGAAAAGGACTAAATGTGGAGGAAAAACAATAAAATATTGGTGATAACTGTAAAATATTGGTTAAAAAACACAAAATGCTGAATAAACAAAATAAAATATTGGTAAAAACCACAAAATTATGGTTTAAAATAATAAAATTCTGGTTGAAAATGACCAAATGTGGGGAGAAAACCACAAAATGCTGACTAAACATAAAGTACTGACCTAAAACTCCAAGATTATGAATAAAAATAATAAAATACTGGGTGAAAACGACTTAATGTGGAGTAAAAACAACAACATGCTGGCTAAACATAATAAAATACTGGGTAAAACCATCAAATGTTGAGTATACATAATGAAATCATGGGTAAAACCTTAAAATGTAAAGTAAAAACAATCCATCTTGAAGGGACAAATGAACCCAGTATGCAGTCTGTCCAGTATTGACCCAGTTCTGTGGTTAAAACAACCCAGTATTTTTATTGTGTGTACTTAGACTCCTAAACTGTCCCTGATGTGATTGCTGCTGATCTTGTTCAAAAACCATGATCATTAATCTGTAGCCTCCTCTCCTGTGGAGG
>OOFC01018389.1:2903-22838 GCA_900323345.1 Pseudochromis fuscus
CACACACACACACACCAAAAAACACACACACACACACACACACACACACACACACACACACACACACAGCACTCCAGTGACCTCCACCACCCTCAACACGATAAGCCAGGACACGCTCTAATTCTGACTGTTTGTTTGTGTGTAGAAAGAGTGTGAAAGCGCACACACCAGCTATGATGTGTCTATTTGTGTTGCAGCAATCTGTCATATGTGTGAGTGAGAACATACTTTGCTGACACTGGGATCGTCCTACACACACACACACACAGTATCCAGCAGTGATAACCTATATTTTTATAACAATAGCAACATGAAAGCAGCTCCTCACACCGAGGCCTCGCCACACAGATTCATCACCTGACTCCTCAGTTCCTGGTTTTGCTTCACTCTACCGACAAAGTTTCGTCCATGATGGGTCCCCGACAAGGATGGACCAGGAAGTCCATCATCCGTGCAGGTGTTTGGAGAAAGTGCGCCACATTTTGCACATTCACACACCAATGGAAACAAAGCTGCCATGCAAGGCGCTAGCTAACATCGTATTCAGTGTCTTACTGGAGGACAGGGATCAAGTCACCACCAGCTGAGCCAGTAACAGTTTGTCTTCTGGATCTGATGTTGCAGCAGTGACACCTGAACACAAGTGGTCAGCAGGACGGTTTGGAGACACATGTTAACCCTCTGAAGCCTACGATCACACCAGCGTGATCAGATCAAATGGTTTACATTAAGACACAGCCTCACCGGGTCTCTGTCTCATCTCGTGTTGAAAATATGGATTTCAAACTATTTACCAGTTGTTGAATTGTGGTTATAGACCAGGTAAAACCAGACTTAGGCTGTGATAGAAAATAAACATCATACTTTTTCCTGAATCTTTTGGTGTTTGACACGCGTTTGGTTCAGGATGAAACTGTTAAAATGATTCTACGGAGAGCGCTCGTGAAACCGAAACTGAAACATAAATTTGCATCAAAGTTATAGAAATGATTCGTGACACTTTTGTGGTTTCCACAGTAAAGAAAAAAGAAAAAAAAAAGTAACTTTTTTTTGCGTGTGCCATATCAAATGGTAAATGGAGTATATTTATATAGCACTTTCATGACCTTAGCTAGGTCCCAAAGTGCTTTACAAGGCAACTCATTCACACACATACACACCAATGGCTACCGAGCTGCCATGCAAGGCGCTAGCCACCATTGGGAGCAACTTAGGGTTCAGTGTCTTGCCCAAGGACACTTCAACATGTGGACAGGAGGATCCGGGGATCGAACCCACAACCTTACGATGAGCCACAGCCGCCTGATATATCAGAAATAAATAAATCATTGTAAAACCACATAGGTGAAGTTGGGCTGAAACAAAACAAGGCAAGATAATCAACCCCAGACCCCAGACGGTTACATACAGGTGTAAATAAAGACGTGTCTCAGCTGTCCACTTGAGATCTGATCACCCACGACAAAATTTAAAGTGTGAACAGGATCTTAAAAGAGGAGGATGTTTCCTTTAGCGCCGGTTGAGACCAAAACAGAGGAAAACCAAAACAGCTGAATATTGGACCTACATTCAGGAGCTGACTAGAAACAAATGAAGGTTTCTTTTTACTTTCTTGCTAATGTTGCACATAACCAAGAGTGTGTTGAAACGGTTTCAGGCTTTAAGAAGTACAGCACAGTAACAGATGAAGTGAGTGGTATCAAGGTCATCGCACGCTCTTTCGGGGATACAGCGAAATGAGGTCACTGCACAGAGGTAACACATTCACAGCATTTTCAATACCCACCTCATCTATAACTGATGACATCACAATATGAGAATGAAATCTTTACTGTAATCGGAAACTTCACAGTACATGTACTGCACAAAGTACTTAACTTGAAGAGCCCACCACGTTGCCAGGTTGGCTTGGTGGTGGGCGGCAGGGGGCTGGATGACGTGGTCGGCTTTGAATTTTGCTTCAAGTGGTGACATGTGAGGAGACACCAGTTGGACATTAGGTCCACATGAGGGGACACTCCTTAGAGAGGACACGTTAGAGGAGCTGTCGCACTGTGGGGGGACGTCAAGCATCAAACACACCTTCAGTTTAGACAGAACTACACTGTAACAGACCTACCAGTGAATTACTGCTTCTGCTGTGCACAGAGGGATTGGACGGCGGGTCCAGGCACAGAGAGGACAGTCTGTGGGTAGCCATACACAAAGAGAGGAGAGGAAAAGAGAGATCCATCGTCCCTGTCCTACTTTCCACTACAGTTCTCCTTCGCTCTCCCAGCTCCAGTCTTTTGGGAGGGATGAGTGAAAAACAGCCTGTCAGCAAAGTTCAAGCTACTCTGTACATTCAGTGCTGCTTCCTCCTAATTCAAAGCTTCCCTCTCTGCAGCACTGAGCAATGGAGGGGAGAAGATATCCATGTTACACTGCAGAGAAAACATCCACAGGGCAGGACTAAACGACATACGACCTCACAGCTTTGTATGAAAAGGGAAACAGTGCACAAGGCTGTTAGAGCCCGATATGTAGCAACGACTAAAAATGTAACAATGTCCTGGAAAAAATGTAATAAAACCCAAAATGGAAGAATTTGTTACATTTTAGGCAAAGTTTTTACTCTTTGGGTTCAGCATCTTGTTACATCATTAACCAGTTGCTACATTTTGGGTTTTGATACATTTTTTTTTATTACATTTCAGGCTCAGCACTTTTGTTACATTATCCACCAGTTATTACAATTTGGGTCATTGTTACATTTAGGGATGGTCCGATCCAATCCATTGGTTCAGGATCAGCTCCAATCCAGATCAAACTGACTGGATCAGATATCGGATTTTTCTTTTCGCACCCATCCGATCCCATCCATACACCCAAACTATCTCGTATATCCTCAACTTCACTTTGTGCGACATGCTGTAAACACAGGTGAGCTGTTGCCGTGGTTACCATGTGCCGTGTGTTTTCTTCACGTCACCAGGAGCAGCAGCAGAAACAGACATTTCAACACAACAAACTGAAACATCTGCAGCAGCATCAAAGGACTGTGTGGCCACAAATTAGTTTGTTTAACTTCAAATATGTTTTTAATTTATTAAGTTAGAGCTGGTTTAAAAACTTGCTCTGATGTTTTCAGAGATATGAGCTCTGCTACGACCTCCGTCAGCTGTTCAACCGACCGGCCAATCAGAGCTCATGTTTTTTTTCATGTGAAGTTTTTAAATATAATTTTAACGTTGCACTAAAGCCTGTTATTGTACATTAATCTGATGTATTTAGTGCTTTTTCCCACATTTCAAAAACTTGATATTCTGACCAAAACGGTGCAGATTGTGTCGCTTGCGGCACAAATGTTCCTGCTGCGCAGTGATGACGCAGTGACGAGTCTGACCAGTAAGATGTTACTACCTGCTGGGACCTGGCCGGGTCCTTTACTGGAACCACAGGAGAGCAGGTACAAGTCTCTATAACTATGTCTATATAACTTCAGTTGTTGTCACATATTTTCCTTCTTTCTTTAGGAGCAGAATAGTTGTTGCACAGTGAACCTGGTGTTTTTAGAGGCAGTATTAAGCAAATTACATCCATTAATGTATTATTAACAACTTTTAGAGAGACATAAAGAAGGTTCTGGATCAGTATTGGAACAGTATCGGTATCGGACAATCCTCAATGTTGCAGTATCGGTATCGGTAAAGTGGTATTGAACCATCCCTAGTTACATTTCAGGCTCCAACAAGTCAAACACCTACAAAATGCTTCGAATGAAAAACACTCACACTGTATCAAAGGTTCAGATCAGCAGAAGTCGACTTTCTACCGAAACGTTGTTGTGAAATTATTATTATTACATTTCAGGGTGAATGAGAGGATTCAACCGACTACCATCGAGATAGGGGAGTTGCACAATCAAGGAGGCAGGTAACGACATGCAGGATCTGGGGGAAAGGGGCAGATTGAAGTGCACCAACATATTCTTGATGTTAACTTGTGTGTTAACGATGGATTTTTGTTGGTGTGTGTTGGATCCTACAGGAAACACACACTCGCTCTCGTCTGTCAGATCCTCCCTGACTGACACCAGCGTTTGGATCCGTCAGTGGAGGCGTCCTGCTGCAGTCCGGCCTCACCGCTGTCAGCGGACGTCTCAGTCAGCCAGATGTCTGCACTTCAGAGAGCCAGTCAGAGTTTGCTTTGGATGCTGCTGGCTGGACTGTCACGGTCAGTTAGCTCACATGTACAACTCTGCTAAAGTTCCTCTCTCCTGAGTTAACTTCCTGTCACTCAACGCCAAAAGGTCCTCGCCGATCTGTCCAGACACATGCGAGCGAGAAGACGAGAGGACGTGAACTATTAGTCTTCTCTTAACACTGAAGATGCATTGTTTGTGCGGCGATGACAAACTGGCGGGCTGACATTTCGGTGCGCGGCGGTGACGGCGGCGGAAACCACAGGACAGCACGACTTGTTTATCGCAGAAGAGGAATTCGCCGTTTGTCTCGACTCCCATCGCTCGCCGTGTGTGGAGAGGCTCACTGTCGTAGCGAACAATGGTTTGTTTTACAAAACCCACACTCCTGCCATCCCGGGTGTGTGTGCAGAGACAGGATGAAGGTAAAAGTGTGTGTGTGTGTGTGTGTGTGTGTGTGTGTGATGGGACACGGTGGGTGGTAGGAAGAGAGAGATCATCTGTCATAAGTTTCAGTGTGTAAATATGTGTGTGTGTGCTTTGCATTGCAGGAGCTTGTCAGAAACTTTACTGTGTGTGTGTGTGTGTGTGTGTGTGTGTGTGTGTGTGTGTGTGTGTGTGTACTCCTGGCATGATGGAGCTGGTCTCAGGGCTGTGCCAAGGCTGCGGTTATTCTCCAGCCAGCAGCAGAGGCAGAGGAGCACAGATACTTCATTATGGCCTCATTCATCACCCCTGGGACAGCTTGGCACCACTCTCAGCCCTCCCCCCCTGCACCTCCTCCTCCTTCTCCTCCCCCCCACCTCCCACCTCCCTCTAACCTCCCCTCTGTACTTACAGCTGCACCGGTTCCTCACTCAGCATCTCCTCCACCTCTGTCCAGATACTTTCCCTTCAGACACTTTCCCTCTTTCCTTACCTTCCTCTAACCTTCACTCTCTCCCCTCTTTCTGTGTTTTAATTAACTCTCTCTAATCCTCCGTGTCCCTCCGTCTTGACCCGTCCTCCCACGCTTTCATTAACTCCCTTTTTGTCCTCTTTCCCGTCCACTCAGCTCGTTTTTCATCCTCCTCCTGTGACTGATCTGTGGCGTCTTCACCTGCTCACACTCTGACTGGAGGGGGATTCAGAGATGCATAATGATGGGGGTTAATGTGAATAGTTTCACATTATGTGGGAGACGCAAATATTTTCTTCCCTACAACTATGTCAGAAGATGGATATTATCCCTGATCGGGTGTCTTCGCTACAGAGATGGAGTTCGGAGGCCTCGCTGGTTTAGCTCCAGGACAAGTCACAGATGCAGCTCTTCTACCAGTAAATACATTTCATATATACATCTTCAGACAGCGGGAAGTTTCTGTGCCACTGTGCAACTTGGCTCCTGTGTGACGGTGGTAACCACGGAAACCACAAAGATGAAAATCATAGCTGGGGCTGATTGTACCCGAGCTCTCCAAAAAAATACACCCAGCAGTGAACAAACCTATACATTAAAAAAAAGTAGTGTGTCTCAAGTATTATCTAGTCCTAGCCAACACACACACACACACACACACACAGTTCTGTATTCATTGAGCCATGTGTAGAGACTTCTCAGTCAGGTCCTGCTGGATTAACCAGATTTTGTGTTACGTTTGTGTATCTGATTGATTCAACAAACAAGCTAAGTGCTAATTACTGAGCTTTAGAGCTGTTACCAGACTGATGTTTGAACTTTTCTACTGGGCTCCCAGTCTCATTGTACTGACACTGGTTCTGGACTAATACACAAAAAGCACATTTCCACTGCATGGTCCCACCTCACCTCCACTGTAAAAGTACCTGGAGCCTGGTACCTGGTTCGACTTTTTTAGTCCCTCCTCTAAAAAGTACCCGGTCAGGTACGAGCAGGTCTAAAATCTTATTGGTCGGAATCGTCACTGCATCGTTGCATCATTGCTGCGCAGCACAGAAACATTTGTACCTGCAGCCGACAGTCTGCACGGTTATAGTCAGAATAACAAGTTTCTACTCTGTGGAGAAAACCACTAAATAGATCAGTTCAATCTACAATAACAGGCTTTAATGCAACGTTAACACTTTATTTAAAAACATCAGCTGAAAAAAATGTGAGCTCTGAGGTCGGTGGATCAGCTGATGGAGGTTGTAGCAGAGCTCATATCTCTGAAAACATCGGAGCAAGTTTTTAACCAGGATCTAACTTGATGGATTAACAACATATTTGAAGTAAAAACAACTCATTTGTCAACTGTTTCCTGTGACACCACAACAGTTATTCTGAAGATTACTGAAGATCAGGATCAGGATCAGGATCAACTTTATTGTCCCCTTAGGGAAATTTGTCTTGGGCTCACATCTGATAAGAAAAACACTAACACACAAGACACATACATTGGAGTCAATCTGGATAACGGCAGCTCGTCTGCATCATTACAACAGCATTCCCCTCATCATCCTCCTCCTTCACCCGATGACCAGCTACATGGAGCAGGGACTGTTTCCTGTGATGGAAACTCTCAGAAACAAAGCAAATATCCAAAGTGTGAAACTACTGGTTTGCAGAAGCAGCCATGAGCTCAGATATAATTAACACTTTTTATCTCTTTTGATCTTTTCTGTGGCATTAAAGCAGCAGAATGAGCCTCCAGCCCAGAACGTGGTGCATGGCCCTTCACACTCCTTTTCCGAACCCCCTTCATGTACTGCATGTTTGTGTGTGTGTGTGTTTGGACCACACGAGTGGGGAGCCTACCTGCTGTCCCATATGGTTGGCATTCAGCCTAATTAAAGCTTTTGTTGCCCCACAAACTGGGTGTATTACCACAAGTGCTCCTCGAAGTCCTGTATTTATGGCAGCTTGGCATTATAAACAAGGATGAAAGGAGCGCCGAGAAAAGCCTGATTTCTCTGCACGTTGCCATAGAGACAGCAGGAAAAGTTCCCCGGCAACGCTGCAGCTAACCAGCGATGCCAGCTTCCATGCCCACATCATGACTGGAAATACTGACACTGTAACGTACAGCCTTTGATTTTTTTGATTTTTACCATTAATCCTCTTTCTGTTGAGTGTTTTTGAGAGATGGAGAAAAAAACATTAACAACTACAGAGGGAAGTGTTTATATTAATATCACAATAAAATCCTTTAAAGATCCAAAGAGGGTCAGGTCCAAATATCTCACCCTCACAGTGACATCGTCCACAGTGCACTCAGGGTGACACATGACACTGACACATTAACACACAAGCCTTAACTCACTGGTTGAGGGGAGGGGAGGCTGGCTTCAGACTTATCATACACAGTAGGCATGGTCCGATCTGATCCACTGGGTCGGTATCAGGTCTGATCCAGATCAAAATGACTGGATCAGATATCGGATGTTTCTTTTAGCACCCGTCCCATCGGATCCATACGCTCAAACTATCTCATATATCCTCAACTTCACTTTGCGCGACATGCCGTAAACACAGGTGAGCTGTTGTCGTGGTTACCATGTGCCTCGTGTGTGGAGCGTCTGCTAAAGGAGTGTCTGAAGGAGGCAGCAGAAACTTCAACATCTGCAGCAGCATCAAAGGACTGTGTGGCCAGAAATCAGTATGCTCCGACAATTTCAGAGATATGTGTTCTCTACGATCTCCGTCAGCTGTTCGACCAACCGGCCAATCAGAGCTCATGGTTTTTTTCAGCTGATGTTTTTAAATATAATTTTAATGTTGCACTAAAGCCTGTTATTGTACATTAAACTGATCTATTTAGTGCTTTTTCCCACATTGCAAAAACTTGCTATTCTGACTAAAACGGTGCAGATTGTGTCGCTTGCAGCACAAATGTTCCTGCTGCTCAGTGATGACGCAGTGACAAGTCCGACCAGTAAGATGTTACTACCTGCTGGGACCTGGCCGGGTCCTTTACTGGAACCACAGGAGAGGAGGTACCAGGTCTATGTCTATGTTTCTATAACTATGTCTGTATAACTTCAGTTGTTGTCACATATTTTCCTTCTTTCTTCAGGAGCAGAATAGTTGTTGCACAGTAAACGTGGTGTTTTTAGGTGTCAGTATTAAGAAAATTACATCCATAAATGTATTAGTAACAACTTTTAGAGAGACAAAAAAGAAGGTGTTGGATCCCTATCAGTATCAATCAATCGTTACTCAATGTTGCAGTATCGGTATCGGATCTGAAAAAGTGGTATCGTGCCATCCCTAATACACAGTGACAGAAGACTGATAACATCAACATAATAACACTGCTGTCAACAGACCAGAGGATGTGGTTCACTTCATCATTATTCTCCATCAGGACCGAGTCCACACCTCCTCTGTGACCCAGTAACAACCTGCTCTGTGTGGCACATGCAGCACATGGATCAAAAACAAACAAAGATTTCCACTGCCAAATTTTCCACCATGAAACTTTTTGTTTTTCCACAGACAGAGGTGCTGGTGTGTTGTGCTGTTATGAGGCTCTGACCAAACACGATGGAAACAAAAACACACACACACACACACACACACACAGGAGGTGTGGAACAAAATCAAATTAGCTCGTCGCTAACGCTGCGGCTCAGCTGTGTGTGTGTCTCTTTTTCCTTAATAACTCTTACAGGAGGAGATCTAAGGCCGCTCCCATCAAACTCCATCTCCTCATGTGTAATGAACACTTAGCGGGACTGCAAACCAACGCAACACGGGACACTTTCACAACGAGAGATGGTGAATCGAGATAAGTGGGGAGCAACATCTGGGGCGTCTTTGATCAGCGATGTCTCGACGTGGGAGAGCAGGAGGAAACAGAGTCTTTGTGGAGCTGTTATCAAGGACGAAAACGAGCAGAGAGCGACGCCACCGTCCGACGTTAGATATATGGCAAAAACACTCATTTCCTCCCTTGTCAGCAGAAATGTTCACAGAGGAAAAAGTTCAAGTAGAGGATACTGTGCCTCCCTCCACCATCCACCACCATCCACCTTGGGACAACACGACCGCACTGTGTCCCGCTGCCTGCCATAGGGCCTGTTTGTACATTTGTGACCAAAAAAATGCCTGAAACAATCCGCTATTGTTCGTCTCGACATGACATGATTTCGATGAGATTTTTATGGTAATCGACTTAAACTCTGTAACCCAGTGGAGGCTTCAGGCAGTAAACAGCAAGAAAATAAGGAGTGTTATTAGAGATAGGTGGTTTGGCTGCTCCATGACAAGAGGGTTCTTTGTGTGGACCCCGTCCAACCACACACACACACACACACACACACTCCTCATTTTACCAATCTTTTATGGTTTCATGGATCTTGTTTTGTTCCACTTCTCGATCTGTCTCCCTGCCTCTCCATCTCCCTCACTCACAACACTCCTCCCCCCTTAATCACTCCCATCACTCTCTGGTGAAGTGGGGCCGGATGCAGACTCTTGTGCTTGACGGACAGGTCCTGAGTGCAGACATCTCCCCCGTGGTCGACCTTATCAGCGGCGGAGCTGAGTGGCAGCCTGCTTTTCCTGGCCGCCCCCTTCGCCTCCACAAGTCTCCAGAGCCCTGTGTACATATGTGTGTGTGTGTACATATGTGTGTGTGTGTGTACATGCAAGATAAAATGTCTAAGTACACACAGAAATGTAATTGCAGTCTGAGATTTAATTCTAATTAAACCGCTGCAGATAAATTCCTTTAAATTACGCTGACCTCACTCACCTCAACACACACACAGAGTCCATCACATCCATGACACAACCAATTACCCAATTTCTCTGCTGTTTCACTCAACTTCCATGATATCCTGTCTGATCGAGCCAAGCTGAGAGCTCACACGTCTGGCTACGTGTCCCATGACTAATGTTGGATGGAGATGAAGGACAGATCCCACAATCCAGGAAACAGTATGAAGAGGACTCACATTTTCTGTCTCCTCTCTCCAAAGTGTGTTCCCACAAAATATACAACCATGTTTGCTGTTTGAGGAACAAATCAAATCCAGGTTGTGCTTCTTGGATGTTCACCATGCATCCAACACAATCTCAAAATGTTTTGCATGGATTGTGATGACATTACTGAGACTTTACAAATCCAGTTTTCATGCACGCTGTCAGAAATCCTCCCTGCGACTGGATGACTTTCATCAGATTTTTACCGCGCCCAACACTTCCTGATGACCAAATACACAAATGTAAGCATGTAATCGCACACAGTGAACATGATGAGATTGGCTGCAGTGTCACATGTCGGCGTTGTCATGATGCTGACATTAGCTCTCATGCTAATTAGCTGCACAGCTGTGTGCATGTGCAGCCTCACACAGAGGGTTGCACGGCTGTGGACTCCTGTTCTTCACGTCGCCTCCACATCTCCAGGAGATGACTCTGAATATGTGAAGAACACAACAGTGGGAGGTAGAAATTCACAGCTAAGATGTGAAGTGTTGAAAAGTTGAACCTGGGCAATAAATTATCCTCAGATCTGTCATTTATGAATTAGATCATTAGCAAAGATGGTGATTGATTTTTTTTAAATTCATGTATTTGAAATGTTGATAAAGTTCAAAATGGTTCAGACACATTCACAGGGTTTTCTGTTGGAGCCTGTTGAAGCCGATAATGTAATAACAGCCGTAATAACAGCGATAACGTAATAACAGCCGATAATACTAACAGCCAATAACGTAATAACAGCCAATAATGTAATAACAGCTGATAATGTAATAAAATTGCCCTTTTTGAAATGTAATAGGTCAATAACGTAATAACTGGCCAATAACGTAATAAAAATCCTGAACCGATAATGTAATAACTTTTGGCCATAATAATTTATTACGTTATTACATTTGCAAAGTTTTTTTTCTTTTACAAGGCCAATAACATAATAAGCAGCCAATAATGTAATGAATTATGACATTATTGGGCTGTTACATTTCAAAAAGGGCAATGTTATTACATTATCAGCTGTTATTACATTATTGGCTTCAACAGAGCCCGATATGTAACAGCCACCTGAAATGTAACACTAACCCAAATTGGTATAAAAAATATATATATATATATAATAAAGCCCAAAATGTAACAACTGGTCAATAATGTAACAAAGTGCTGAGCCTGTAATGTCAAAACTTTCCCCAAAATGTAACAAATTCTTACATTTTGGGTCCGTTATGAGATTTTGGGTTTGTTACATTTTTTTTTGTTACATTTGAGGCTCAGCATTTTGTTACATTATCGACCACATTTCAGGTTTTATTAGAAACACTTTTTATAACGATTCAGGACGTTGGTACATTCTGGGTTGTTATTTATCAGGCTCCAACATTTTCAGAGATTCAAATGATGAAACATAATTAGAAGTCAAATCAATGGGAGGGATCAATGCAGCTTTAAGTTGATACACCGCTGTGAGCTAACTCGCTGATATTGATTGGTCGGCGGTGCACACATGCAGGCGGTGGGACTGGCAGCAGGAGGAAGGATCGGGGCTGTGGGTGAAGCAACCTCTCATTTACCAAATCAATTGCCACACTCACCTCCTCCTGAGCTACTAAAGATCCACTTTCAAATGTAATCCATTCATCCCTCTGTTTTCCACCTCCCACCTCCACTGCAAACATTAACCTTCCTCCTGCTCCACTGAGCTGATTCTGGAGAAACTTTGAAGTGATGTTTGTCTGAGGAGCTGGTAACAGGATTAGACGACAGGTATTTCCACAACTGTCAACAAATCCTTTTTATCAAGTAACTCCCCTGATGATGTGATGTTCCTACACACAAAAATACCCAACATGTTCCCTAGCAACATCTTTAAATCAGTCAACGCAGAGGCCATTTGTGTGTGTGTGTGTGTGTGCAGTCGCTGTGGGTGGGGAGCTCGCCGCCCAGGTGCAGACCCTGCAACAAGCTGCATCAGGAAGCTGCAGGACTCACTGTGCATTAAATCCAAAGCCCCGCCCTCCACCCTCCTCCTGTTAGTCTTTTACCAGCCTTTCACACAAGGGTGCCATCAACAGAGCTGGCAGCACGTCTGTGAGGAATGCACTGCTGCAATTTACGGACACACTCACATGGTCAATAAAGGCCGTGGAGCCAGCGCTGGATCCCGAGCCTGTTCTTAAACTTGTCGTGAGTCCGAGCTCACAGCCCTCCATCCTGTCGGCGTGAACACACACAGGCATCTGCTGACACAAACACACATGCAGACTCTGGGGGACAATGGCGTGGACGCTGCTCCGGACCTCGCGGCCTAATATAGACGTCCGGGTTAAAAATAAAAAAGGGGAAGGCATGTCGCACAGCTGTGAGATGCTGGGAGCGTTTGTGTGTTGTCAGCTCCCTTAAATCCCAACAGCTGAGATGACAAGGCGCCAACTCTCAACCGCCTTTTCCTCTTAGCTCCTCTGTCGTTACTTTTTTATTTTTTTGCAACCCCTCTCACGTCATCCATCACTCCACCTTTAGCCATTTTTATTCCTCCGTCTCCCCTGACACACATTTTTCTCTGTCTAAAGATAAAGCCACCCACTCCTGACAACTACGTTGGCAGCCCAACAAAGCGACACCCGAGGGAACAAAAAGACAAGATTCAAGTGACGCTTTTGCTCAGTTGTCACCAGTCAGTCCTAATTTACTGAAAAAAAAACTTCACAGAGATGCAAATGCAACCAACTCACTGGCTCAGTCACTTAAAATGACATTCAGGGGAGACAGAAAACACACACACACACACACACCACAGATCAGCCAAATGTGTCTCCAAAAATGAAACACTCCAGCATCGTCAGCGTAAGTAAGAAACAATCATCGAGGGGATCATCTGTCCGGGAGGAGGTGTCAGGACGACACATTTACACCACCCGGGGGAGACATCTTGACACCCTGCCAAAGACAACTCCTCTCCACCAATCAGCATCACGGACAAATCTGCAGCTGAATGAAAATGTTACAAAGTTACTCACCGCTTCCCGCCCTCCCCCTGGTCGTGTTGGGGGGCGCACACTAAACGACAGGAGGATCTCAGGGGGGCAGAGCGAGCAGCAGCCTGAAGCAAACACTTACACCAGCACCCCCTAATTGAAAAAGTCTGTTTTCATCTGATCAGAGGGAGGGAGGAGGGAGAGGGAGGAGGAGGAGGGAGGAGGGATGGCTGAGGTGATGTGGAGGAGACGGGCGATCCTGCTGAGGATGAGGAAGGTTTTCAACATCAGAGCTGACCACCAAGCTCAGAGGGCAAACAGTCCCCAACATTAGCCCCGCCCACCGCCTGCCAGCAGCACTCAGCGATTTTCCAAAAGCTGGTTTCCCCGCTCGCACTTCACCCGTAAATGTCGTGGCAGTTTTCTGCGCTGACATCATGTGGGAAGAGGAAGCAGAGCTGACCCCGTGTGAGGAAGATTTACAGGAGCGGGCGAGATCGTAGCCAAACGCTGGAGCCGGGATTTAGGAGCAAACAACAACAGGAACATTCCCGGTGAAGTGTGGACACCATGGTACTTTACAGAGACCACTTCAAGACCCGAGGGAGAGGATGGTATTTACTGGAGGACAGACTTTAATTTGAAAACTCGGAGATCAAAGTCCACTTTTACTGATTGGTCTGAAGCTTTCAAGCATCTCGTCTTCATCACTGTTTACATGTGAGCTCAGAGGCTGCTACGATTTCAACATCAGAGACTTCATCATTGTTGGATTAAAGTTTATTCTTCACCTCAAAAAACTCATTTAAATGATTCAGCTTTACAATCACAGACATGGAGGCAACAAATCTAATTAACTTTGTGGAGAAAAATCATATTTAGAAATATACCATACATAGATATGGACACAGCCACTGGATCTCAAAGGTGCAAAAAAAAGTGCAATACCACTGGTGGCCACTAGATGCTGGCTCCAAAAAAACTCTGCTTCTAATTGATTTTAAATTAAACATGTTCAAGTCATCCTGATGTCATTAGTTAAAGTCAACTCTTCTTCTCAGAGATCTGAACAAAAATAAATCAATAAAAAAATCATCGAGTGGATGTCAGGCTGAAAAAAGACAAGAATTAGGGGCGGGAGTAGTTTGATTGACAGGTCTGGTCTCACTGGAGATCTGAACTCCTGTCCTCAGGTTCAGGGGTCGGACCCGTCTCCTCATAACTCTCCTTTAATACCCAAATGTGGTCACTTCCCAAACCAACAAGTGACTTCACGTTAGCTTTGTGCATCTGACATCACAAGTCATTGATGTAGAGATAAGAAATTTCTGGAAAGTGACATCACTTCATCCGTTATAAACAGCCAATGAGAAATAAGCTGGTAGATGAACAGATAAATCACAGATTCATCTCTTTCCACATCTTCCCATTTGGGGAGAGATGCTCATTGACTTTCTTGCTAAGACACGTCAGCTGTAAATACTCAGCCAGAGCAGGAGGCAGTTAGCTTAGCATAAAAACTGCTAGCTTGTGTCAATCTGAAAGTAACAAAATCTACCAACCAGCAAATCAATACATTTTATATTGTTTGTTTAATTTCAATAAAAATCAAAGTGTACAAAGGACATGCTGCTGTTTTTCAGGGAGCGAGGTGTCAAATTATTTCTGTTAACATTGGATTCACAGGTTTGTTTGTATCAATGTGATGAAAGAATTGAAGTTGTAACCAAAACGCAGACATTTGTAACTAATATCTGTTCACTTCTCAATTGAATTTCCAGAAGTGGATTCATGGAAAAATGACTTAACCAGACAAATATTAAGAATTAATGTAAATGTAATATCTTATTGCATTAACAGGCCTCAGATAGGACTCTGGCTGACTACATTGTGTTTGTAATTTATGCAGCGGAGCCTGAATGAATGACACTGATGTGGATGTTACAGTTTGAGGACGCTGCACCGAGGAGGAACAACTGTGTTTCACTGAATTAAATTTTAATGCAGATTAGACGTCTTCATCCGACTGATGTTGAAGTTTATGGTGGAGTAGTAGAGTAGTATTCCCCGTCCAGCAGTGAATCAGTCTGCTCTCCCTCCTCTAAATCCACAGGGCAGCAGCAGCAGCAGTATGGAA
Source organism: Pseudochromis fuscus (assembly GCA_900323345.1). Classification (NCBI taxonomy): domain Eukaryota; kingdom Metazoa; phylum Chordata; class Actinopteri; family Pseudochromidae; genus Pseudochromis; species Pseudochromis fuscus. The sequence goes on from OOFC01018389.1 coordinate 18,119, forward strand.
ACATCTGCTGGAGCACTTTACCTCTGTCAGAGCTGCACTAATGTTCATTCAGTGAGCGGCGGATAACTTAAATCAGCCCAGGCTGACTGTGTCCTTGTAATGGGTCTCAGGATGCCCGATCCTAAACTAACCATAGAATAAAATGGCTGACTCTGAAGGGAGGAGCCCCCCATCCCTCCCTGCCAGTCATATGTCAAATAAATACAGGAACGGTGAGGCAGCGAGCGAACACAGGAAACAGCGATCTCTCTCGAGTTTGAGGTTTCTGGCACCGTCGGCGGCCGTGATGTGGGCAGCATGTCATCACTTCTTCTGTGGTGCTCACACTGTGCACCCACTGTTCTCAGGAGTGCGGGGCGGCCACAGTCACAGCTGGAAACCTTCAGGGATCCGTGGAGAAGGAGCCAAGAGAGGAGGCTCCCGTCCACACCTGACAACAAAGACCTGCGCTGTTCCCGCCGAGTCCTGCACAGGTTGTCTCCTATCATTTACACTTCACAGGCGTGCATGCAGGGACACGGAGGAGACGAGACCTGAGGGAAAACAACCAGGCGATCAAGCCGGGACACACAGTCCCCGGCCTCAACAATGCACAATGTCTGACAGTATTTATGGAGATCAAATCAGTTACAGGCAACAAGCCACGACGTCTCAGGTTTCCTGCTACTATGGAAACTGAACCGCTGCAGTCCACATCACCCAGATCTGCTGCACAAGCCGACCGAGGGAGTCACCACGGGAACAATCAAACAGCACAAACGAGCAGGAAGAGGACATCCCCTGACTGCACACACACACACACACACACACACACACACACACAAAGCCCTCACACCTCACTTTCCTAACGACCGACCTAATGCTTTTCAAAAATGAGACCATTTGTCACGCTTAAAAACAAGACGTGCGTGAAAAGAGCCCGAGGTGCATCCAGGAATATAAAGAGTAACGGAGAGGGGGAAAAAAACGCCCCCTCGTCCATCCATCCGCACACAGTGAGGGTAAGTCATGTACTCATCCCCCCCTCTTCCCTTCAGGAACAAATGAAGTTATCAATCAATCCCACGGTCCCATGGAGAGAGGGAGGAGAGGGCCAGAGGCTCACAGGCAGCAAGGCTGAGGCCAGAAGCACCGAGGAGAAGAGCTGATTGTTGGGAGGAAGAGGCCTGCAGCAGCAGAGCACAGAGGGGACGGTACACTTTATACAGACTTTTGTTTTGCATACGTTTGAACCAGAGACTGTTTGTCAAGAGATCTGCATTTGAGCGTGGCCATGTTGGTTGTTTGGAGCCAGAAGTGACCATATTTGGACATGGGAGGAGTGAGGAGGCGGGTCTAACCTTTGAACCCGAGGTCACTGCGGATTCCAGGAAACCACACCCCTAAATCTTCCTCTTTTTGAAGCCTATCTATTTACCGTATTTTCTGGACTATTGAGCCGCTATTGAATTTATTCAAACAGTTTCATGTGGTCCACCCCTACTCTGTCTGATGTGACGATGCTAAATGTATCGGCGGCACGCAGCTTGCTAGCTTGTAAGAAGTCAACGAGCTTCGTGACGACAATACATGAGAAACACCGGTGTTTAAGTTCAAAGCGTCGGAAAAAAGTAGCGACTTATAGTCCGGAAAATACGGTAATTATTTATTTTTTCAGATGGATCACTGATTACAGGAATAACTTTAGTTCACGACATCATCTTTTGTGATCTCTTTTATTTACTACACCTGCAGTTCATTACGTGAACAAATAAGTCACATGATCTCCATACATCACAAGTTTGTGGTTGCCATGACAAACGTAAACAATGATACTAATAACAAATGAAATGAGAGCACATCTCAACAAGAATGACTTGTGGAAAAAATGTATTGACCGAGTATTTCAGGATTGAAAATGAAATTTCTGAATTGAAGTCAGTTGGATCCAGACTTTCTTGGAGCCTCCAGTGGCCGTCAGGTGTACTGCACTTGCTTTGTCCATAAACAGTCTATGATTTGTACATATGTCCCATAAGAACCCCTGTTGACAGGTGTCCATCCACAGATCTAACGTACGTGTTTCAGGTAAGAGGACAGCGCAGACGAAGGAGACTGAACGTCAGTGTCATTGATGATGTAGTTTCTGTTACGTCCCCGTCCATCCATCAGGACACTTCAGCATTTACACTACAAAGGACATGTGGTCAGCTGTGTCCCAGTCCACCTCCACATGTGGTTTGAGTGATCAGATCTGAATGTGTCTTGGTGGTGGTTCACGCTTGTATGTCCTCTTGTGATCTGATCACCTGAGACGCATCTTAAAGTGTAAATGGCAAATGCAGTACATTTATATAGCGCTTTCATGACCTAAGCTAGGTCCCAAAGTACTTTACAAGGCAACTCATTCACCCATTCACCAACACACTCACACACCGAACTGCCATGCAAGGCGCTAGCCACCTTTGGGAGCAACTTAGGGTTCAGTGCCTTGCCCAAGGACACTTCAACATGTGGACAGGAGGAGCTGGGGATCGAGCCCACTCTACCACCTGAGCCACAGCCGCCCATGTAAACAGGGTCTGAGTGCAGCTGTGTGATAATGTGTGAATGTGTGTAACATCACAGATCTGTAGTAATGTCTCATATCTCATATGTTTTCTTTCAAGGAGAAATGGATCCATATTCAAATCACAGGACACATTGTAACAATATTCAGACTGAGCAGCTTTCCAACAAACACGTGTTGAATAAAACCAGTCACTGCTCTGAATCTTTGACTTATAAAATATGCAGACCTGACATACTGCAGTACCTGTTGAGGTTTAAAAGTCTTCAAACAAGTTGTATTTTGTCCTTGTCCTGTGCAGTAAGTTACTCTGAACTCTAACGAGCTCTGGTTCTGTTGTTGTGTTCAGACGCTACACTGATGTTGTGCGTCCCTGAAGTGACAAACGACACTATGTGCACTTGAAACAAACCTTCTCGCGGTGCAGTTCAGCACTTTCACACCATAAAATCAAGACAAAAGCATAACGGGTGCAAACTGATCAGTCCCGCTAACTGTGAATCATCTTCGGGAGACTGTCGGAGAAACGAGGCTGCAGACAGAACGAAGAGGCTGAAGCAGCTTTTTTTGCACAGTTGTGAAGTCATTGTTGTGTTAAAAATGTGCTCGTGGCTAATTACAGACAGGACACAGCGCCATCAAAATTACAGTGCAGCAAGAGAAACTTTCCCATTTCTTGAAATGCTCGGATGGAAATGGATCCACAGATAAATACAACCTTGCGAATCTTAAACTGAGGCCTGCACCCGACATGTGCGCTGCATGAAGTCAGCGAGGCCCCGAGTGTGCGAGCCCTGAGTCGTCTAGACACTTTTCAAGGCCACGCTTATCGCATGTAGCCACAAAAAGGCCAGGAATTTGCCTTGTGACCCGGCATGTCCACACAGCTCAGCAGTGAACTCATCATCTCATGGTTTCTGGCTGTCAGCTCGCTCTGCTTATTAGCTTGGCCGCGCCTCACACTCATACAGCGCGACTGGTGATGAGAGGAGCGGTGAGGCCGAAGACCACGAGCTGAGCGACGGCCAAGAACGACACGGAGGGAAAGAAGCAGGGGAGAGGGAGGCAGATTGAAATATTTCTGCTTTTGTTTGAAGGAGAATAAAAACAGAAAAATGAGGAGAGAGAGAGGGAGGAAAATAAATGAAGTGTGGTGCTGGGAGAAGAGGCTGAAATAGAGAGGGATGAGGAGGAGGAGTTAGCACCCTTTCTTCTCCTCTCTCTGGGCTGGCAGTCAGCCTGTTTGGCAGACTGATTGGTATCCTTTGCATATGGGTAACCCTGTAGAGACACACAAATACAAGGGAAAAAAGTTAAAGAGGCTCCACAAACTTTGAGGGGATTTTCAAGGCAGGCTGCTTTTTTTTTTTCTCTCTCTGAGGCGAACCAAGAAGCCAAGACCGGCCTTATTAGACAGAATAATTTTTACAGCTGTTTCCGATCTGTTTGTGCTTCACGTGGACCGAGGAGAGGAAGGAGGGAGAGGAGGGAGGAAATAAAAAGAGGGAAGGACGGGAGGAAGGAAGCGTGATCACAGGAGAGGAGCTGTCGATGATAACTCAACAAACAATCACGATGTAACTCCACACACGAGTAGGGCTGCAACGATTATTCGACATAATCGATTACGTCGATTATAAAAATTCATCGATGTGGAAATTCAAGAGTCGATGCTTCGTATTATTGTTTTTGTCATTGGTAAAATCAAACACCAGCCAGGAAAAAGTCATCTGTACTTGCAGTTTCCTACAGGAACTGGTGGGGGCGGTATCGCTCCCACTGTTGACGTTATTCACAGAAACAGGAAGAAGAAGGAGAGGAAGCACGACAGCGACAGGCGGCAGAACCAACCAATAAAGAGGGAAGATGCAAAACAGCACGGCTTTTTGATTTTTACGTTTTTTTTCAGAAGGCTAAATATCACGTTGGTCCTCTCCATGGGAAATGTGAGTACACAAAAACCAAGACGGACAGTCGACCAACACAAAGTATTACACACACTCTGCAGGAAGGAGTCTTCACTGAAGCACTTCCTGTTTAAAATACCACATTAACAGGAGCATACGTTAGTCAGGGATTCTGCTAGCACTTAAGCTAACCCGTCGTCCAGCTTGCGACAAACCACACTCGTGCAAATTTTTATTGTTTGACAGCGCTATTTATTACTGCACC
>OOFC01018391.1:0-29867 GCA_900323345.1 Pseudochromis fuscus
CCAGCGCGTTGTTGACGGCCCGGCTGGACAGCACCACCAGCTGCAGTTTGACCAGCGTGTGTTTGAAGTTCTTCTCCGTGGCCGTGCATTGGTACATACCGGAGTCGGAGGGCTGCAAAGAACGCAGGAGCAGACCTTGTTCTGTCTTCAAAATCCGACCGTCAGAGCGCATCTGCAAAGACAAACAGATCGTGAGCAACATGTAGCAACCTGTGCAACGAATAGCTAACATGTGGCCTTCTTTACTGGAGAGCTGAGAGCAGGAGGGGAGGACAGAAAATATGGGGTGAGGGACAAAGGAAGGACATGCAACACAGTACCCCAGCTGGACTTCAGCCAGGGACACTACAGCTCTGTGGCGTGCACCATAACCATTTGTTTTTTGGAGAAAGATTGCATTACCCAAGGAACAGATGATTATATTTTCTAGATCAGAGGATGGGATCCTGTGTGAAATAAATCCCAAAAGAATCTCAGAAACATCAGTTATAATGGGTCAATATTTCACCAAGATAATGTTGTTTCATCACAAGAGGGCAGCAGTCTTCAGTCTACAGCAGCGGTCTCCAACCTTTTTTGCACCACGGACCAGTTTGATGTAGGCATTATTTTCAAGGTTTGGCAGATAAATACAGCAGAAATAAAATAACACGACCGGCATAAAAAACAAATGTTTACTTTTGCAAAGAAGCTCTCTAAAGATGTTTTTTTTTTTTTTTTTTTACTCATTTTTGCTAGTTTGCGGACTTGTTTGGCTAACGTGTCTGATCACGTGACCGAGAAAATCCGGTCGATTTTTCCAAAATAAAACGTCTTTCAGACTATAACGATCAATACCACGGAATTTAGATAAATCATGAATTCTTTCTGCGCGGCCCGGTAACAAATGTCTCACGGACCGGTACCGAGCCCCGGCCCGGTGGTTGGGGACCACTGGTCTATAGCATCTGAACAGCTGCGTCATGTCCTGCTGGAGGTTTGTGCTCTCAGAGAACTTTTCAGTTTCCAGTATTTTCCTCTTGTTACATATACTGCATCAGCAATCGGCACATTTAGCAATATTTTAACAATGTCGCAAAGTGCATCATTTGTGGATAAACCACATCTTGATGTAAGTCTGAATCTGGTAGCAATGAACATTAAGAACTACACTTTGTGAGTGAGGAGGATGAATATGTGTGAAGCTGCCTGAAGTTTAAAGTGAGAAGCTTTCAACAAATGTCTGGAAAGCTCTTTCTGGCCATTTTGCACTTTTGAGAGTGATGCTCATCTTGTCAGGATCCCAGTTCCCACACCTGCAGTCTACAGGAGTTAAGTGCATGTCCATGTGGTGGCAGGTAGTTGACAAGTACGTCCCATTTGGGGATAATGCCAACACATGTCACACTAAACCCACACTTTATGTACTTTCTTCCTAATACTTTATTGTAGTATTCAAGTCCATCCCACATAGTGTGGCAACAATGAGCAGACATTTTTCAGCTACTGTGTATTATTAGCGATCTGTTCTTCTAGATGAAACTATTAAGAATAATATTGTGTTTGGTACTTTTATTTTGAAACTTTCAGCATAAGTTCAATAAGGGAGATCTGTGGCCTGCAGGTTCACTATTACTGGACTACTGGTCTGCAGTATCTCATTATCCATTCATCATTTCCACATCAGTTCACTGGTCCAATAATCTTCTGTCCTGTGTTCTCTGAGCCAATCATCACCTGTCTCCTGCTCTTTAAAACTCACTACTGTTTGTCAATCTGCCTTTCAGACCAATTCGATCGCACCCCTCCTCCTCCCTCCTCCATCCTTCTGGACCAACACCATCAGGGTCAAGACTCTGGTGGGTCCAGTCCTATCTAAATACAGGACATGCACCTGCCATGTCATCATTGGAGAAATATTTCTATTATTCTTTCTCATCATCCAATAAATATTTCTCATTTCTTTCAAACTGATCTCTTCGTATTTGACTTTTATTAGTTCTATCTCTAACATTTTAATGAAAGAAACCATTTAAAATAATTTCTTAGGTTTTTTTAAGCACAGCAGACCTACAATCATCTTGATTTAAATGTTTTATTAACTGCAGTCCCTCCCCTCAGCACCTCAGTGTCAACATGTTGAGTTGATCACACTTTGACTGAGCCATGTGCAGTATGTTAATTTTCAGGATATTCTCATGGTGTTTTATAAACTTCCACACAAGGAAAATACATCCGACAAAACAGGCACTTGACCCACACACACAAAAATACTGTGTGTGTGTGTGTGTGTGTGTGTGTGTGTTGGTGTTGAGATGATTTCCTGTTTACTGTCAAACTTGATCACGGGATAAAAATCTAATATAAACAAATCTGCAAGATCAGCCGAGCATGATCCTGCTCCACAGACAAACTGAATGAACCTCGCCACGTGAACATTCACTCCAGATGTAATCAACAGTAACTGATGGAGTTTTATTATTTCATCTATTTCTTATAACTCCACCCAGAAATCTGATTAGGTGATGACAGCTTTTTCTTTTTCTAAAAATCAGAAGTGCCAGGCAGCAGAAAAGTCGGCTCTACCCGGGGAACAGAAACCATCCAAGAGAATAGTCAATAAAAGAGAGGCAGCAACATTACATGGCTTCACAATAAAACTTTAACTAGTGCCTCAGGGTTATATATCATAGCAGAGGACTTTTTCACAGCTCTCCTTTATGTGTCCTTCCCCCCCTGAAGGCCTGAGGACAGTTGGAGGTCTGTGTGAGAAATCAGGCGTCGTTCAATCAGAGCCTGATTCACTTAATCACGTTAACAGATAATCAAGGAGAAATTACACTGGAGCTGTTTTTCTAATGTGTCACACTGCACATAAATCTCCGTCGCTCAGTAACAGAATGAAATAAAACACTGTGGTGGATATGTCCAAAACAAATCCTTCAAGTTCATCTGTGGAAATGCTCATCTATTAACAATCCCTGTCAGGGAAGTTCAATACTTTGGGAAGTTTATGTTACATTTTATATTGCAATGAAGCAAACTACTTTACAAATACTGTGCTTATATAACTGGAAATTTTGAGACGACTGGGCAGCTCACCTCCTTTCTGCGGTCACTGTTATCTCTCTGCAGATGCCATTTGATGACAGCATGTGGAGAGCGGGCCTGACACTCCAGGAAGGTGCTGCTTCCCTCCACCCCGTACTGCACCATCTCCAGAGTGTTCTTATTGGCTGCAGGGCACACAGAGAGAGCACATTTCCATGGCAACCAAAACACTCATTACCATGAGCTCCCTTAGAACCAAAATCTCAGTTGTGGCAAATCAAAGTCCCTTTGGCAGCACGGCTCTGAAAGATTACCATAAAGCTGCCAGAATACAGTGACGGCGGCTCAGAAAAAACGAGAACCTCCAAGTGTTTGTAGCGGCGGCGAGGAGACGCGTCAACTTTCTGAGCTCATTAATAAACAAAGTCAGCAGGCGGTGGAGCAGAAGTCTTACCGTTGGAGTTGAAGCCTCTGCACTGGCGGATGGGGTTCCCGTACTTGACGTCCTGCCTCCGGCTTCGTCTAAAGGGGTCAGACCAGTATTGCCGAATAAGGAGAGAAAAAAACACATAAAGCAACCGCAAGCCATACAAAGCCATTCAAGACATCAAGCCATTAATCAATACAAATGGATTGAACCACAAACCGCCACCCTGTTATGTTATCGCATTACATGATCTGACATTGTTGTTGTAAGTGCATCGTTTATTAGTGTCATCAAACACATTTACTTAAATACTGGGACAAACGTAACAGGAAAAATGCCATTAAAACAGCCATTCAGCCATCCAGGCATCATTCAACACTCCAGTCCAGTCCAGTCAGTCAGTTAGTTACGCAGCTCATGCTAACACCGCTGTTGGTGCTCACCTCTTCTGCGAGGCCGAGTATCGGGAGCAGGACTTGCCATCCCAGGCGCAGTAAGGATCCCTGGCCAGGCAGCAGTCAGCGCAGGCCTCGCCGTACACGTCGCAGCGGTGCAGGGCCAACTGGGTCAGGCCTACCGCAGATGACACATACAGCTGTTGCTGTTGAAAGAAAAGAGGACGGAGAGTGGTGTTAAAGACAACGCTCGGCAACGGTTTGATACAGAAACTGAAATCCGGGAAAGATTATCTTTTCTTCAAACAGCTACACTAAGCAGAGCCATGTACAGGGAGGTAAACAGCACATTACATTTCTCTATAAACCAAAATTACAGTAGAAGTATCTATTTCAATCAACATAACTTGGATTGTTCAAATTCAGACACTAAAATTTAATTCTGACTGAGGCAAATTTTAAAGTGACTTAAATCTAAAAGAGGGAAATTCTGCATAAATTTACCTAAAAGTATTTGTGAGTTAATTATTTAGTTTCAACAGTAGTGGTAAAAATGTTTCTTATTATTTGCTCCCATACTTCACAAACTCACGACGACTGTGATCAGTATAAAATCTGGTCCTGCCCTGAAACAGCAGCAGCATGTGGGACAGTCCTGAGCTCATCTCTATCAGGTTGCCATCATAATTTCATGATCAGCTGTTTGAAATTCATCAATTTGGCAGGCTGCGTGTAACCCTAACTGTCTGTCTGCAGGCTGATGTCATAACACACAGAACAGGCCAAGTATTTTAATCACTTTGAAAGAAAACGCTGAAAACTTTTAATGTCTTTTCCGTATTTCTTTCTTCATTGTCTCCCAGACTTATGGCTTCTCTATGAATTATGAGGGAAGGAAGGAGCAGGGACGTACAGCTGTGTGCAAGCAGCTTGTGACCTTTCCAAATTGAATCATCCGTTTCTTTAGAAGGTGGTTTCCTTGCTCTTTATGTGGGCAAAGGTTACGAACATCTGTGAAGCACAGGCATGCTTACCCTTTTGGATGAGATCTTCATTGTTGTTATTGGAGTCGGGACCTTGATGGAGAAAATAATAATCCTGAGCACAGTGTGTTATAGGCAATGAAAGTGCAGGATACACATAAGAAGATGGGAAATAGATTTCTGACCTTGAAGACCTCGACCTCCTCCAGGACCAGCTCCTCGGTCTGCAGGTCATCTCTGGGCAGCACAATGACTTTCTGAACCGTCCCCTTGTCTGTGGACCACAACACACACACCGTCAGCGACACACCTGCAACCTCACACCCCTCCACCTGTCAGCAGATCCCAGGTTTATTCCCTCAGCAACCTCCAGCGAGGGATAATCCTCATATCAACAGGCTGTACTGTACTCTTCTTCTGTGCTACTCTTCAGTTTAACCTTTACTCTGTGACGTATGGCCGCGTTCCACTCGGTGCACTCACGGCCGCCACCGTGACAAACCTCCTCTGTCATTCCTGCCTTGACCTATTCATCTGGATGCCACGAGGCATTCTCCGGCCTATCCCCCGCCATGTGTGATTTCTGTAAAGAGCTGCTGTGAGCGGGATACCTGAGATTTATTATGACTTCTGCATTGAAGCCGGGGCTGAATGGCCGCCTCTGACAGCAGCTGAAAGGACACGCATTCCTCCGCCGTGGCCGCGATCGCACACAAACCCATTAGTCTCCTCGCCGTAACGCACAGATGAACAAAGGAGCCAGCTAAGAGGCGTCATATGCAACATGTGAGGGCAGCATACTGTGCGGTGGCTGCTGTCACACGGGGGCCTTATTAAAGGTTCAAGGCATGCAGACAAATGGATAATCTCTTTTACACCAGTGGGCAAGATTAAGGTGATGGATATGCTAACTTTACCCCCTCTCCTTCCTCTCTCTTCTGCCCCCCTCCTGTCCTGATCCACCCCTGCCCTCCAGGTACAAATCTCCTGTTGTTTACTTCTCCAGCTACAAACTCCTTTGATTGGTTAAATTTCCACTTGAGCACAAAAGGCAAGAATGCTTTTCTCTTAATGATAAATGATTGCAGGGGGAGACAAGCCCTCCACTTACAAGGGATTTATTTCCACAGGGGGGATTCTGCGCCCCATTATTCAACATCCCACTGACACTGTCATCCCTATTCTGACGCTGATCAAAGGGTTCACGAGTTCAGGCTGACTTCATACACACACCTCAGTCGGTTCAGTTGAAAATAACCCTGACGGAGCTGCGACGATTTGACTCCTTCCATCAAATGAAAACACTCACCGGTTCCTAAGAAGAGCACTTCGTAGTTGCCATCTGCAGCTGTCACCTGGTCCACTGTGATGGTGGTGAACTCGTAGTCCACGTTGGTCCGAACCACCAGGGGGCGCTTGTGCACCGGGTACACGGCATTGTGCATGGCGGGGTGATTCCTCATGAAGTTAATCACTTCATCTGGATAGTCCTTGGTGGACTTCATGTTGGGGGTGAACGTCCCTCCGGGGCACTGCAAGAGAAACAATAATATTCTGAGTTCACGGTACCACAACTAAACACAAACTGGACATGATTACATAAAAAGCCAGATTGAGAGGCTGTGCTGTTGTAATATTTTTTGCTTGGTTATGCTGATCGCTGCATCTTCCTCAGGTGGTTTCTATTTGAGGTCTAATTCAGAGACTTCACTGTTGTGCCAGCCAGCTCTCTGTGGGATTTGTGTGTGTGGGGTCAGCGTGGGGTGAAGCTCACCGTGCCGGGTCGGGGGTACGGGATCTTCCCAGTGTAGGCCACCCACTGGTAATTAGGACCCTCTTTATGGGCGAAAGGCCCATTGAAGACCATGCGGATGTCGGCCATGGAGTACACACAAACCGCTGAGCCTTTGAACACCGAGCTGTGGCGTGAAAGTAAAGCAAGAGGGAGGGGGAAGGTACATTTATCTCACAGAGTCAGTGAAACAGAGCTCATACAGTTTATACAGGACATTATAGTGCACTCACCCAGAGACAGAGAAGACGCCATATATGACGGGATTTTTTATATCCTGTGTTGGCTGTATGTAAACATCTCCTGTAAGAAAAAAGAAGAGGGGTCAATGCAAAGGGTGGAAGAAACATCACGTAGCACAGCACAGGCGCTCTGCATTACTAATATTTACACAGGCTTCAGTCAGTCACAGAGAGGCTGCACATCTTTACTGCAAACACAAAGAACCTGCATCGAAAAAAATAGCAAAGTGGCTTCATGCCTCTGTACTGAAGCTGCTGAAATCAACAAAAGAATAAAGGTCAGAGTTCACCAGAAAATCTGTTTTGCTGATTATTAGGTGCTTTGTAAATTACTGGATAACTTCAGTGTGGACACAAAAGTTCATAATTGGACAGAAATTGGGTCCAAATGATTCCCCTCCTCACTCGTGTCATTTTTTTCTCCATCTTTAAGAAAATTACATGTCATTATCATTTTGCATCATTACACACATTAAAAGAGTCAAACTACTGTAATTACTGCATGTTAGAAGTGCTCTGCTTTTTTTTTTTTCATTGCTTATTAAAACTTTTGTGGGCACTTTGTAGTGGATACATTTACAAAGCCAGAATTTGCACACTCCATTAAAATGATGGACAGTAAGTGTAGTGTGGTGAATGGTACAATGGTTCTCCAGAGCCACTGCAGGGGCTGTGGACGACCAGGGGAAAACATATATACTGGGGCTAAGTTGAAGGTTGGTGATTTACCGTATTTTCCGGACTATTGAGCACACCTGTCTATGAATTTATTCGAACAGTTTCATGTGGTCCACTCTGACCGGGTCTGATGTGACGAGGCTAAATGTATCGACGGCGCAGAGCTTGCTAGCTTTTAAAAAGCTAACGAGCTTCATGCCGCTGGTACTGAGCCACACCGGTGTTTAGGTTCAAAGCGCCGGAAAAAAGTAGCGGCTTATAGTCCGGAAAATACGGTAAGTCAAAAAGTAAAGAAAAAAAGAGTGTGAAGCTCTTCTTAGGACGTCTGAAAACCCCTGTTGTAATAACCCATCACCTAATCACTGTAAATGGAGCAGTTCACACACCAAACACACTCATTTCAAAGTCGAGCTGTCTGATTCTCCACAGTCTAGACGGTAGAAACATGATTGCTAAACCACCTGAATTTTCTCCAAAAATTCAAACACAGGGATTCACCTCTTCCTGTGTCCATATCTCACGTCTTCCACTTCGAGGGGAAAGGAAATATCTTTTCCCTCCCAACGGAGAAGTGCATCATATGCTTTTAAGCCAAATCTGGAAGTCTGTAAATCACCAACGCTCACACTAACGTTCCTACAGAGATCTGACAGTGGACGCTGCGTGATTTAGGTTATCCTTCTGTTGATAACGAGGAAAAAAGGTCCACAGCAACAAATAAAGAGGAGCTAAACACATGATGGGCGATAAGTCTCTCTGCTGTTCAGTACCTGACCTAAATACTGGTCCCAAGAGGCATGTTCACTGCCTACACTAGGACAAGGGCCTTCAGCAATGAAACAGGAGAATGTGCTTCCAACCTAGTTGCACGGGGAAATGACCGGGAGTAAAAATGTAATTGGTGAGAAAGTCAAGATGTGAGAGATGAAGGGAGAAAAGCTAAAAATATGTCTATTAGAGCTTGGAAACACAAGGTGAGGTGATCGGATCCTGGGAAAAAAACCATTTAAGATTTATGTGCTCACAGTCCCATAAAGACCGACATGAGGAATTAGCTGTCAGGCTACTATGTAGATAGAATGATAGATGGATGAGGTGAGCATTGTTTTTGAATCTGAAGTGTTCTGGTCTTGTCTACATTAGTACGAGGCTGTCCAGTCATGTCTTCCTCTGGGGACTATCTGCAGCCACAAACTCCGCCTTAAAGAGATGGATAGAGAGCCAGACATAGCCGGCACATTGTCCTTATTATTGACCGGTTACCAGATATAAACCCATGCACACACATGCATACACACACCATGCCATCGTGCACAGCTGAACGGTCCTGGGTTGGCTCGGCCACAGCCCGGCGGACTGTCAGGGGCGTGACATGACGGATGATCCTCGTCATGATATACAGCTGCTGTGCTGCAGAAATGAGCAATTTGCACGCAAGAAAACAAAAGTGCAGCCGAGATACCGCTGAAGATGGAGCCATCCCGGTTCGGATACAGTCACTAAAAACAGATCAAGGCGTTGTGGAAAAAAATAGCTACATGATTTGCAATAAAAGCTATCCTGACAGGGCAGTGATGACTTCGCTCTGGGGGATCTTGCGTGTTAATAACAACTAGGAAAAGATCCAGATTCCACGACCGTCTTTCCTACGTTTGTGCGGCAATAAAATGTCGGCCGCCATATATCCCATTTCCTGCAAAAGATTTCATTTTCTGCTTGATCAGCCTTTGGGTTTTGGATGCTGTCTGTTCCTCTCAGTATCTCTCCCTCTTTGTTCATTTGACTCTTTTATCTTTGCTTTTCATCCTCCTGGCAATTGGCCAGATGCGTATTTTAAAAAATCACATAAAACGTAGGAACTTCTCACCATTATTTTATATGTTATTGAATTAAAAAAAGTACTTTAACGCTGTTTTAAATCACAGCGGGTCATTTAGGTACAATTCATCAGGTACAGCCAATAAAGTTACATATTCCAACTGTACAAACTCCCCAGGTCTCTGGTGTGCTTTGCCAAGATGTCTTTCTACCACAAAAGACTACAGCTGGTCTGGACGTTTCAACAAGCATCTCAGTCAGGACTTATATAGTCACTTTATTAACTTTTGCAGAATGGGGGAGAGTTCAAGCGTCTCCTCTGTCAGGTAGAGCTTGGAAAACGTGTCCTGGCTTGAAACAGTTTTCAACTAAAGTGCCAAGAAGCATCAGGAAGAATATCAACGAGAAAAGTGTGTATGCATATTTTAGAAAGAGATGGACAATATAATGCTATAAAACTGCTGCTGAAACTGTATACACTATGAAAATGTTGGGTTGTTTTTACCCAATTTTGGATCAACTACATTCTGGGTTAATTTGAGCCAGCAAGATGGCAAGATTTGACTGTTTTTACCAAGTAACGTTTTTTTTTTCCTCATAATTCTGATATTTATCCAACATTTTCCATCATTTTGTTGTTGTTGTTGTTGTTGTTGTTGTTAAATGAACCCAGCATGTGGTTAGTCCAATATTTACCCAGTTCTGGTTAAAACAACAAAGCAAACACAACACAACCAGTTAGCTTAACTTAGCATAATTACTGCAAAACCCACAAAAAAGCTGAACAGCCCAGGTGAAAATAATTAATCCAACACTTTTAAAGTCTATAAAAATGAAACGTAACAAACTATTTATGAGTTTCACCATTGACCAACTGGCAAAACCATCGTCATTGCTACATTTTCTTGGTAACACGTACAAACGTAGATACAGTGTTTTACATGGTGAGCTTCAGAGGTGCCAGTTGGCAGATTTTGCAACCTTTGGACCAGGCCATGCTAGTTGTTTCCTCCTTTATTCATCACTATTTATACTAAACCATATATACAGCCTATGTGCTAAGCTAACCTTTCCAACTTCTCCCTCTTCTGCTATATTGGATTTACAGTCCCAAACGTATTATCTCATCTTACTCTCCACAAAAAAGCACATTTCCCAAATGACCTACATCTAGTGTGCAGTAGTTAAAAACCTTTTCGCCCTTGTGCAATCCTAAAATCTCCACCCGTCTCTGTAAAGACAACCTCTCCAGTAAGACAGCTTTATAAACACTCAGTAAATGTGAGGCCATTAGCATAAAACTCAATCATATCCAATTTACTGTCCCCTCCAGGAGACCTTGGCGGGGACAGCTGCTCTGCAAACTGACATGTGTAGTCCTTCCTCCTCTGTGGGCATGTCCACCCTTGTTCATTCACCAGCTTGTTCCACTCCACATTTACAGCTTTATTCGTGCAATATCCTAAAATTCATCATCAGCGCCAAACTCCCTCCGCACCGCACGCTGCGTCTGTGTCAACACTGACCTAACCAGCAAAGACAGAGCCCTCGTTTGTAAAGGCAAAGCCGCAGCGTTCACACTCAGAGCCGCTCTCTCACCGCCATTTGTGTGAAGTGGCAGCGCACACAAAAAAGGCCACAGAGTTGTTGTTTTTTTTTTTTAATAAGTGCGTGTCACTTCTGCAGTTGTTCAAAGGGGGATAAAATAAATGTCACCTGTGAAAACAAAGTAGAGCTTTTAGACGCGCTGGCAGGTGGAGATAAAAGCAGGGAATGTGACAGCGAGATAAACAGCGGAGGGGAACAAAAAAAAAAAAAAAAAGCTATCATGGTATGGCACTTTTCATTCTTGAGATTAGTTCAAGAGCAACAGTAGCCTCACGCATCAGTCCCCTATCACTCTGTGGCTCTATTTTAAACTGGTGGAGACAGACAGAGAAAGAGCTTCCCCCCGGAAAGACTAATAGTCTCACAGTCACAG
Source organism: Pseudochromis fuscus (assembly GCA_900323345.1). Lineage (NCBI taxonomy): Eukaryota > Metazoa > Chordata > Actinopteri > Pseudochromidae > Pseudochromis > Pseudochromis fuscus. The sequence goes on from OOFC01018391.1 coordinate 11,347, forward strand.
ACATTCCTGCTTGGTGATCTGATCCACTCACCATCAGGCCGCCGCCTCCGTACACACACACACACACACACACACACAAATCACTTTTGTTTAAGACATCTTGAAAGAAAATGACAAATACAGTGGTGGGATTATGTGTGTCATTCACATTACAGTATGGTGGATAGGCCATGTGATTGGAATGGGCTGCCATATGGGTCAAGGGCTGAGCTTTCGTGTGTGTGGGTGTGTGTGTGTGTGTGTGTGCACTCTTGGCAGGTGCAGCAGGAGACTGTTCTCTACTTAATGTTTCAGATGTGATCATACATGACAGGAACCCGAAAATGAATACGTCGCAAATAAATCCCGCCGTGTCATTTTTTTCGTTGCCATTCGATAACCCACTGTCAGAATGATAAAGTGCACATAGGAGACATATGGTGTCTGTCAAAAAAGAAAGGAGTCTTCTTGTCTGTGGATGTATCAGTAACGCTAATGTTTTCCAGAAACAGTGGGATCTATCTCACTGACTGACATAATATTGTTTTAATATGTATAGTATATAAAAACAGAAACTTACATTTGTTTTTTTTGACCATTATAAAAAATAAATACATAACGCAGTGCAATATTAAGTTGATTAGATCTGACTCATTGTTTCTGTTATCAGTGGATGTGCTAAAGATCTATGAGGATTTGAATATTTTCTTTGTGGTGCATGATGACACTAATCTAGAAAGTATTACATTTTCAACTTCTTGACATTTTATTAACCAAATAATCAATTTATTATTATTATTATTATTAATAAAGAGAATAATCTGCAGATTAATCGATAATAAAAATAACAGCCCTGAATGTGTAGGATGTAATTTGGCAACAGAGCAGTGATGCACCACCTACAGAAAAAAGGCATCACAGCGCTGGCAGCCTGTTTGATTGACAGGGAAGTCTATACAGCACCATCCCCCACCCCCACCAAGTAACCTCCACATTACCACATCAAGTGAACACAGTGGAAGGAAGCACAGCATGATGTCGGTTTGCAGGTGGAAAAGGCCCTTTGTACTCACGCAGCTCGTCAAAGTGCGTCTCCATGCCGTCGGCCCCGGGCACCGAGCAGATGAGCCGAGCCTTCAGGAAGGTGCTCCACTTGTTCACCAGGCAGCAGTGACCTCCGTCGTCGTTCTGGTTTTGAGAGGTGGACACAAGAACAGAGTTTCCCCATCAATCGCACTCTTAAAAAAAAAAGGAAAAAAAAAAGACCCAGGTGGAGCCACCCACACACATATACACTATACAGTACATGTTGGTTTGCAAAGCCAGGAAGCTAAAAAAAGGGGGGGTTGGGGATGAGGTTGGTAAACACTGTTTCCTCCTATTTAGACTCATCCATCTGTGGTGGAGTGAGGCCAGAAACCAGTGAGGAAGAGCTGAGACCAGTATGTGCTTTAGAGTCCGTAACCCACATCTTCGAGGAGCGAGTTTGCCGAGAAACCGCGAGAATTAATTTCATATTTCTCTTTACAGGAGGGGTCACATTCTTCATGCAGCTCCATTTTGGGAGTGGAAATGTTTTCATAATTTTCACTGTAATTACAGTGAGTGTATTTTTCTCGTGGCGAGCAGGGTGCGAAGAATGAAAGTAAGAGCATCCAGATGTGTGGCGAAGTAAGAATGACAGGACGGGGTCTCTGGAGGCCGAGCCGGAGCCCGCTGAGAGGGGGATGAGTGTTTGTGTGCCGGGTCAGCGCCTGACCCCCGTCGAATAAATACGATGGTGAACAGCTGAGGCGACGAGCACACGTACGCCACATTTTTTCACTCAAACCCATTCTCATATCCCCGCTCACGCACACCCACAGCTCAGAAAGAGGCCTCACAAGTTTCCTGAAGACATTTGTTGTTATTTGTTTTTTTGTATTTTTAGGGCAAGCAAACATTTGTGCAGGAAGCCTTGTTTAATTGAGAAGGATTTCTTTTAAATTTGCTGCCATGTACATTTCAAGTGCTTCAGGACAACCATGGAGAAGAAGGCTAGGAGGTGACGGGGTCAGAGGTCAAAGGCCAGCCTCACAGACAGAGGGAAGCATTGTAGACGGGAGGGTTAAAGACACATGTGGATTCCAGCACGTTAGCGTTAGCCAAATACTGCTCCGGAGCCCGTAAACGTTCAAACACAGCGGGTGACTCGCCTCGGGAGACCGCAGCCTTCTTCATATTGATGCTGCGGGTTTTTCTTTTCATTACGATCACACCCCAAAACAAACACACTCCCCGCTGTGTACACACCAGGCAGATGCGTCCGATACGGGACTGGGTCACCGGACTCTGGCCCATGTCTGACGACTTCTCCCGGAAGAAGAAATACAGCTTGTCGTCGTTTCTCTCGGCGCTGTCGGGGATGAGGTGCACGTGGATGAAAGTGGGGTCTGCGGGGAGGAGAGATGTTTAGGTGCAGGAAGAAGTTGTGGAAACCTTTTATAAACTCTACGCGCTTCCTGTTTAGCACTTGCTGAGAGATTTTAAACATATGCAAACACAAGGATCTTTACAGCTATACATTTGTAAGGAAAGCCTTAAAAGCCTCAAGTATCATTTATAGGCTAAATAGGCCTGTTACCATTCAACCATCTGGAGTTGTACTGATCTGTTCGCATGGCAGTCTTTGTCCCCAAAGTACGGAAAATGGCAGAGTCTGTTCCCATAAAGTCAACATAGACCCCAGCATACAGTTCACCATCTGAGAAAGAGAGAAAACAGTTGAGTTTAGTGAAATTCCTTGACTCTGACATTATTCCAGCTCCACCCTTGGCACAAAACACAGGCTTTTATTTCACAAAGTATATTTAGACCCTTCTCATGGTTCTTCTGCCACAATACAGCAGCTCACACTGTCATCATCTGCACTTTTGTCTTTATTTGTGCCAGCGATGAGAATTAAAGTGCAACTTAAGATTTGAAAACAACACTTAACTCTACATAATTTCTTAATCATCTTTGTACATTTTCCAAGGATAACAATGTCGTCTAATGCTCTGTTATATCTTTATTCTGCACCTGCACTGGATAAAGTTAACAAAGACACATTTTATCTATTTATTATTGTCAACAAACCTCATGAAAAGATCAAAACCAACAACGCATTCACTTCAGTCACTCAAAGTTTATCTGCATGTGATCCTCAAACTCACCACAGAAAATCTTTAAAGATGAACTTCAAAAACAGCTGACATTAGATTATAAGATAATAATTATTAAGTCAATCTCATTACAACTGGTGTAAATAGTGTGTTAGCTATTGACTATTTTCAGCTGTGAAATAATACATTTAGTGACCCAGTACATATTTACAATAAAAAAGTGCAGGTGACTTTATGCTAAAACAAATTAGACAGTATCCATGTTCCCCCAGTGAAGCCAACTATGGAGTTCACAACAGTCTTCCCAATAGTTTGTGGACAACAATGATAGTTTTTGGTGCAGGAGAACATGGTATATCAGGCTTTCTCTGGATTTGTTGACAATAATGAAAATACACTGTGTTAGACTTATCTTTGCAGAAAGCAACTACACAAATGAAAACACAATTTGGAGTACCGTATTTTCCGGACTATAAGCAGCTACCTTTTTCTGATTTGAACCCTGCAGCTTAAACCCCAGTGTGGCTCATGTATCGGCGGCACGAAGCTCGTTAGCTTTTTACAAGCTAGCAAGCTCCGTGCCGCCGATACATTTAGCGTCGTCACATCAGACCCGGTCAGAGTGGACCACATGAAACTGTTTGAATAAATTCAATAGCGGCTTATAGACAGGTGCACTCAATAGTCTGGAAAATACGGTAATTTTAAATAACTTTTAGCATGAGCTTATTATTTGACCTAAGCCACATGAAAAAAAAAATCTAAGTTTGTCGAATATAAAATTTAACAAATAAAAGGGAATTGAACAGTTTAACAGGCATTTTTTATATAATATACTGCCAACTATATAACCTCGAATTCTTTCTATCACCTCACATATGTCTCTATCAGGCTAGTTTCTGTGATTGTCCTCATGCTATAGTCATTAATAGCTAATTGCATTGTTTTTTTTTTCCAAGAAAATTCCAAAACACGTAAAAAATCCCGACAGCACTGAAACTTCCCGAAACAACCTTCACACGCACTTCATAAAAAACAGAAAGTATGAGCACATCCATGTGTGCAGACTGACAAATGTACACAACAGCCTCGTTAAGCCACAGGAAGTCAAGGTGTTGGTCCTCCAGCTGCTGTATGGGCCCCACTGGAGAGCAGGTGCGACTGTCAGAGATCTCAGTGATGGAGTAAGGAGAGCGCAGCAACAAGAAACACTCTTCTACCACCATTATATTCAATGTCATGGTCACCGGCAGCGCTATAGAGAGATTGATGATATATCATTAAAATGTCCACGGATGATAGGAAGTGTAATGTGGTGGAGAGCTGAAGCAGTCAGCGGTCTATGGTAAATCTATTGTTGTGCTACAGAGTTCTTAATCCTTATCAACACTAACAACAGTGTCCCCTTGTGTGATGGTAACTGGTGGAAGTGGGAGGTAAATCCATCTTGGATGACAGTGCTGGTTCCATACTGGTCAGCTGGCACTGTGCTAATGTGGGAAAGCAGTGCCAGTGATTTACACCCGCTGTCACGCCCCGCAGAGAGAAGATCGCCTTTCACTGGTGGCAACTGTGTGGTCTGGACCTGGCTAAGTGACCTTGGGCAAGGGGACAGAGGACACCGCCTTCATGAGTGCCACAAGAAATTTCAAGCGTAACCGAACTGAAACCTTGCTACATATTTACAATTACCGTATTCTTCGGAAAATAAGGCACACTGGATTATAAGGCGCATTAAGCAACTGTCTCTTAACAGGTGCCATTTTGGGGTCCTTATACACACCGTAATATTGTGTGTCAGCGGAGTAATATGTACTGTGGTACGTATTATGCCGCTCGGCTCCTGACTACGGTAGCTGTAATGCTCCGACAAGCCATCAAGTGGTGCGGCTTCGTAGTTTACCAAAGTCGTACTAAAACATTTGGACAAATTTTTGAGCGCCGTGCACCACCATAAAATCGGTTCAAGCTCAGTAAACACAACCAGAATTAATACATAAGGCGCACTGCTGATTTTTCAGAAAATTAAAGGATTTTAAGTGCGCCTTATAGTCCGAAAAATACGGTACCTGATAAGTGCATACTGGTAAGAGCTAAAGCAGATAATAACTTTGTTGATATTATGGTCCAATGAACTTCTTCCACACTTTAATCCCTCATTATAACACACTGGTAAATTCCCACATGTACCAGAGCAAGTTTTACTCTTCAAATGGTAAAGCAAGTCATAAAAGTTTTTCCAACATGCCCCGAGTTTTTCAATTTGAAACCGCTAAATCCCCAGTGAAGGATTCACGTATTAATAGTCACATATTATTGTGCCCATTTCCACCCTAACAAGGAAAAATTCCTCCGGATTATAATGATTAGGCTCATTAAGCTAAGCAGCTCACTGTGGGAAGTAGGCACAGAATGGAAAGGACACTTGACCTGGCTTTCTGGGCTTCACTGGCTGACGGACGATAAATAATTTTACATAGTATGCCAAAAATATATGCAGTTAGAGGAGATGAGACCATATAAAGAGATAAAAGATGAGGAATCCATATGGGAAGAAACTGCTGCTGTTATAAGGAGCTGGACTGTACCTATGTCTATATCCACGTCATGTGACCAAACCCAGATGATACTCACTGATCAAAGCTGACACACTGTTGAGCTTGGGGTCGTAGGAGCACTTTCCCTTCCCAGATTCCACTTTGCCCGGCTCCAAGTGGAAGATTTCTTCCTGAAATGGAAAAATCATATGGAGATAGCAATAAATTCAGCACTCTCCGTCTTGTCACTGTGATTCCCTTGTGTAGGGAAAATGAGGCAGCATATGTGCTGCCTCTGACTCCTGTGGGACCTATAGGTCTGATGGGGGATGAAGTATTAGAATAATGAGCGTATGTTCATACAGAAAAATACATGCAGGGAAAGCGAGGAATTTCTAATCCATCTCCATGCCACTCTACTTGCAGAAAACAATGTGTCGTGGGCCGCTTCTCTCGGCATAATTAGCTCCGGGCCAAATATCTCTCAGCTTCTCGGTGCCTATGGGTGTGCAGGCCGACTGCTGACACCTGTAATCCAGCACAGTGAAAACAAGCCTGGGATGGAGGCTGGATGATGGATGCTCACTGCTCGTGGCATCTGAACACGCAATCACTGAAAGGTGATTGGCAGGAATTTGCGTATGAGTGTGGGGAAAATGAAACAGTGGCATGTGATGACATGTCCTGTAGCCCCGCCTCATAGACCAGAGCATGTCCAATCCCCTTTTTTTTTTTAACTCCCAACGGGGACAGGGTTGGAATAATCTCTGTCATTGTCCATCAGCACTATAGCAGGAGAGAGACTAGGGCACAGTGCCAAACTCACTTCCATTGGATCATACACGCACCCATTTACAGTTCCCTACTCATCTTTGATTAAAATCACCACTTGTGTAAATAAGAAGGTGCTGGCAGCTCACTCCAAGCCATGCCAAACAGTGACGTGTAAAAAAAAAAAGGTCACAAACATTTATGCGTACCGGAGGGAAACTGTGCCCCGAATGTGTTTTTACAACCCTGCCATAAAATATGACCCTTCAGAAAAGTTGCAACATATGTGGAAGAAAAAAATCAGAGTAGAAAAAAACATTTTCAAAGTGTCCCACTTCACCCAAAGCCCTAACGTCCTTCAAAAGTTTCTCTCAGAGTTTTTAAAGTGCTTGGAGAGCTCAAACAGTGAAGACATGTTCAAGTATGCGGCTCTTTTATTTCCTTTGCTGCACAGCTAGTTGGCTACAGATGGCTGGTGTTTGCTTTGGGCTAACAGAGCCGGCTGTGGGAGTGGGTCAGATGCTGACTAGTCCTGCCGCCTCTGTGGGAGAGCCTGTACTACATTTCTACAGAAGGTGCATGGCTCTGTGGGGTGAAGGACTAATGGGTGGGACACCCTGCATTGTGTCACATGAGCGAAATGAATGATTTGAGTGGCTGCTGTTCATGAGCGCAGCAAAATATATGCTAAATAAAAACGAGTATGTCATGCATTAAGCAGCAGTAAAAGCTGATTTAATTAAACCGGAGCCTATGAATTTTTTTAACAGTCTGATAAGCCATTTCTCGATAACCCGGCTCTCATGCAAAACATGGTATTTAGCACAGATGTAAAGCACCAAATGGAAAATGACAAGAATGAAAAGGTGCTCAGACAATGAAATTTGCACAAAAGAATTATGAATGAAGCATGGAAGGTGCAAAATGACATGAAATTAAATGCAGTGCCAAATCACACAGAAATTAAAAACGGTGCACGGACTGAAAAAGATGCATGCCAAATGTTACAGAGATAAACAAGTGAATGCGCAGTTAAAGATGGCGTGGACAAAATGTGCTCAGACACAAAGAGAGGGAGCATGCTGCTGGTGACCGCGAGCCCAGACAGTATGGAGGGCTGCGGTGCAGACAGGGCCCGCGTCGCACCTTTAGTCCGAGTGTGTCGTGCACCGCGCTGGGTTCAGCTGCGCGGCTAGCCCTTCCTCTGGCCTGGGCCATCTGCAGATACATGGACGTCTAAAACAGGAAACAGCAATAAAGTCTGGATGTTACGCCACTGGTGAGGAGGGATCGAGGTCCTTCCTGACCCTGGTGCAGATTGTTTGAGCCTGTGCTGACTTCCAGACAAGATGAGAAACCCCTCAAACCAAAACCACTCAAGCCCGAATAATGCAAATACATGAGGAAAATATATAGATGTGTGTGTGTGTGTGTGTGTAAGACTGTGCAGGGAATGTGTGCAGCTTTATTTGACCAGATGGTGGAAAAGGCAACAATAACAGTTCTCTATCCTGTGGTTAAGTCAATAAAGGCTTCACAGTATGCTACATACATACCACTAAAAGCTGCTGCCAAAGCAAAACATTTAACTATTACAGTTTACAAAGGCTACAAGGCTCATACGTTAAGCACGAGACATCTTGGAAATATATCCTGAGGTGGTTTATTCAAACCAGAACAATCAGTCTGAGGTAATAATGGCAAAAAAGTGTGTCAGAATATGTGTATTAATGCATCTGTGCAGTGTATCATTTCATGTTTTTGCAGTCATGGTTGACTCCCCGGCTCGACTGAGAAACGTGCTCACCGGGGTACGACTCGAAACCTGTCTGTTCAGTGTGACGGAGAAAATAAAAGCCCTCTCATTAATGGACTAGAACTGGAACATTCCACTTGCACCCCATAATGGGAGCTCCCACTTCCAATTACCCAGCGTCTCACATGGTAAAGGCTGGCGGGTGGCCTGGATGGATGCATGAAGGGGTGGATGGTGAGTGACTGGATGGAAGCCCTTCGTTAGCGAGGGGTCACGTAGGAACCGTACGCAACAAGGGACTCGTGCAAGTCGCGCTTGCCGCTGCAAGTTCTCTGTGATCTCGAGGGAGAGCCCGATGGGAAATTTACTTTTTATTTATTGGTTTTTATAAAAGTCCCCTGGTCATCATTAAGAAACAAGTGTGATATTTAAAGAAGAGTGAGGTGTTAAAGGGGAGTATGGTGAGGGAGTGATGCCTGGCTCGGTTTAGGAAATTCAAGAGGTCCCATTAAAAGTTTGAGACTAAACAGAGCAGCTTTAACAGCTCACTGGGGACAACAGCTGTGTGTTGGTGAGGCTGGTGTGCTTTGCCATCTGGGGGCACGTGGTACCACATGCAGGCTTAATGATGGAGGAAAATCATCATAAAGGGAGCCTAGCGTAAGGTGGATGGAGCGTAAGGTCTTGGGTAAGACAAGGAAAAGGAGAGGTAAGCTATGCCATTCATGATGCAGATGGAGAAAGCTGTTTATGTCCGCTAACATCACCTTCTGGCCTCTACGTTCTCAAGTCTTTTATCCTAACCTGAGGTTTCCGTCCACGGTTGACAAAGGTACAGACTGGATTGTACGCTCCTGTCCCACAGACGTACAGTTGAGTCCGGTTCCATGGCTCGATCAGACGGATGAAGTTCGCACACTCCTCCTGGAAACACAAATACTGGGGTGAAATAAACTGCATTTATAGTTTAATTTTACTGGTCTTGTAGATTTACATATTTGGACAATGTATCAACTGTTAGCCAGCTGTGTTGTGCCCCCCACCCAGGCCTGGCAGACAGGAAGAAGGTGATTGACTAGCTTTCTCTTCTCCAATCCATTCCTGTCTCCTTGGCCAGACAGAAGGGAACCAGCTTTTTATTGGGCCAAGTCAAACCTACAGGTGGGTGTGATTTTAACAGGTTCCCCAAATTAAAACCAGTGGGAACAATGGAGAGAGTTGTATATTTTTAATACAAATCATTAAAAAGACTACATATTTTCTTCTTTTGGGCTATCAAGTTGATGGAAATCACCTCAGCTGAATGACCCTGCTGTGTTTTCAACACGCATACTTACATTGGCGTCTTTCCCACTCACGAGACACTCCATCCTTCTTCGTTCGGACACTGGCCAATGGATCTGCAAGGAGGGGGAACACGTTTTATAGCTACAGTCCAACCCGTTATACATCACCGGCGTTTATTGGATTTTTGGGCTAAAACTGCAAAAGGGATATCCACCCAGGCTAATATTAGTCCTGTTGGGATTGTCATAACCCAGTTACAGCGTTTTAATGAACCGACACCAGAAAACGAGCCCTCCAACAAAAACTAGATGTGAACTAAACCAAAATGGCTGCTGCTGGGGCAACAGAACAGAACATTTTACCCTCGGGGCAGCTGGTGTGAGCGCTGAGGTGAAGGCGCTTGCTTCATCCCAGCGTAACAGCCCATTGTAGGGGTAAGGGGAGGGGGAGAGGGGAGGCGGAGCGTGGGGAAAATCTTACAATATGAGGGTCTTTGTTGATGTCATGGAGGTCCAGGGACAGGATGTGGTCCTTGCTGCCGACGTACATGCGATCGTGGTCCTCATCCATGCGAAGGATCCGGTAATCGGATGTGTTGAGGAGGTAGGCGAAGTGATGAGCGGTGCCGGTAGATCTCAGCTCTGTATGGAGACACAAATGTATTCATTAACGACAGCTGCAGATGCATATGCACATTTTCACACACACAGACACACACACATGCATGCATGCACAACTGACACATTCCTCATGCCACTCCTGCATACCCGCGCCGACTTATCTGATGGTTTTCCACCAACGCGGCTGTAACTTAACACCCCACATTAGAGACAAGTGCTGCTGAGTGTCTGTCACACTGTGTTGATGGCTTAATACCGCCCGAGTGGATCAAAAGATCGAGGAAGTCTCTCATCAGCGGCAGTCTGTGACCTCCACGGAGAAGTCAGGAAGTACGCACACAGTAGTTTCACAGTAAGATCTGATACTTGCTGCAAATTCATAGCTCAAACAGAGCAGGGTAAAGTCGAAACTCCTCCATCCCTGCCTTGACGCCACTCTCTGAAGGTCAGAGCAGTGTGCGCCTTTGGGAACACAATGCAGTTGACACGTCCTCTCATGTCGAGAGTAACCCAATCTCCCTACAGCTCCACGTTGGAGTGTTTGTTTGATATGTTCGTCTCGGTTCAGCGGCCACGTACGGGCTGAGCGCAGAGGCCACCGCAAAGACAGCAAAGGCCCCACGCCCCACCATAGACAAACACACTCCTGCGCAATCTATAGGGGAGAGGCATTAGAGGGTGGCATTCATATATTGTTGGACAAACACAGAGGTTTCAGCCGAACAGCAGGAAAGTCCCGTTTCGGTGTTGAGCTTTATTCTACAACCAACAGAGCACAGAAAGCTGAAACACAGGACCACACTTTGAGGTTACCCCGAGTTCTTTGTTGTTGATTCAGCAGCCGAAATGTGGTGGAGGGAAACCAGAGGATAAACTGTCAAATACAGTTAGACGTGTTTGACTGTTTACACACGGCATATCAGGACAGAGGTGCGCCAGTGTATGAAGGAGTGAAGCATGAAATGTAGTCAATGTGGGGTGTCGGACTTTAAAGGCAACACCCCAGACTTTTTTAAAACAGGAGTCACTCCCAGATTTGAAAATGATTCGAGGGTAGGTTTTTTTTGCAAGCTCTGTATGTGCAGTCATGATCCGTGAGTTTGAAGTTGCTGAGAAACATTCCTGTGAGGCTGTTAGGTGTTCCCGAGGAAGAGGTCTGAACACCCAAGCATGCAAAGCCATCAACATGTCCACCATCAGGCCTTAAAATAAACACCATCTAGAGACCTTTTTAAACAGTCTCCCTATGGAATCTGATATTGCCAGTCTTTCCAGCCAGATCTAAATTTAACACGGGAGTTACGTCAATAAGCAAAGATTAATAGCATTAGATTTGCTATATTTGTATAGTTTGATTTAATAACTGTGCCCACCGATGGTATGTTTACAGGTCAGCGCAGTGATTGGCAGCTGTCAGAGGAGCCGTAACATGTGGCCGGACCCTCTGATTATTTGTGTTGGAGTCTTAAGTTGAATGATGAGTCCCCATACGCTCTGTGTGTGTGTGTGTGCAGACAGAGTGAAACACACCGGATAAGAATACATTGTACACACACACACACACATTCCGAGAGCCCTTTTCCGAAGCAGGTTGTCAGCGACTCCTCAGTGTGTGTTTGTTGTCGGAGAGAAGCTGGATGGGACCATCTGTCAGCTGAGGCGGGAATGCGAACGGTGCAAAGCAACAACACGCCCTGAAGCGAGCTGCACGCTAAGAAACAAACACACATGTAATCTAATCTCATAGTCATCTGATAATACGCAAGATAGTCCGGTGTAAACGTACCCCACTGCGTGTCTGAATTCGATGTCACGGCTAAAACATGAATAATGAACTGTGATGGGACGTCTTTCATACCTCACTCTCCATGTCCACTTGTAATGTAGACCAGAGAGCGACAGCGTGCTGGTGAGAGGACGCCACAGGTCCGAGCCTGCAGGTTGTTCGTTATGACCCTGTTTACACTTAAGATGTGATCGATCACAACTGGACAGCTGAGACACGCCTTTGTTTACACTTGTATTTAACATGAGTTGACAAATTAGCATTTACTGTCATGGTCTGATCATGAGCAGTGCAGCCTTCAGTTGTGCTTTCTTACAGATGCTGCATGGTGCTGTGGGCGGAGCTTCATGGGAACCTGTGGATTTCCATCCTGCAGTCTCAGTATGTAGGACACAGATTTCCAGCACTTCTCCAGCAGATCGTCTTGTCACCGTTCTGGTACATGGGGAGGTCAAACCTTTACATGAGCTCTACTAATTTCCAGTTTTCGTCTTCCCTGCTTACGTGTTTCCTCTACCTCCAGCGCCTGCACCAGGATCTGAACCACCACCCGTCGCCATCCAGCAGTCTGCTCTCCTTCACCTCGAACCCACCACCGAACCAGAATCATTCGTCTTTAACCAAGCCTGCCTCCTCGATCAAAATCACTACTTACCCAGTTATCTGTTATCAGTCCTGTGCATCACTCATTAAATCACCTTTTAACTGCAACACCTCACCTGTTGTTTCCTCTGGGATCTTTAAAAGTCATCTTACTCACAGGAATCTTTCCCAACATTGACCCTACAAAAGGTATGTGGTCAGATGCACTCCAGACCACCTCCGGTCGTTTGAGTAATCGGATCTCAATACAACTTGGTGGTCGTTTACACTTGTATTTAGCACTGTCCACTTGCGATCCGATCACCCGAGAAGCATCTTAAAACCAAGTGTGAACAGGGTCTACAACAGAGTCAGTTCTCAGTGTGGCTCTGTCAAAGCAATGCTGCACAGGAGCACATGCCAAAGCCATTCACATTTCTTACACCCTGAGAGTAAAGCTGAAAATTCTCAAAAGAAAGAAAGGAGTCCAAAAAAAAAAGTGTGGAGTCCTTCCAGCAACTGGACTTCATTCCCTGTTCTGTCAGCCTTTCTCAGCTCAGTCCCAAAGTCAACCTCCACCTCAGGCGGGGCCACATGGCATTGTGCTCAGTTGAAATGTTGATCGAGAACGCATAATGGCAGCAGACTGAGCTCTGCTGCTGCTCTGCTCCGGAGGTCAGGCCAGCTCAGCAGGTCCCTGGGCAGAGACCGGTGCCAGGCAAACACCCAGTCACAATCAGCTTGGAAAAGACATGCAGAGCGGCTAAACTGCTCAAGAATGACACCGTGGTGTGGCTCTTTTGATGGCCATAGTGAAAAGATGAAGAGGTATTTGTGGAGCAGCAGAAGCTTTGCTACGTGGACACTTTGATAAGTTCGACGGCAAAAATCAAACCTGCAAATGAACCGTGACACCCGCCACTCATTTCTCTGACTCCACAGTCACTCCACTGTTTCCAAGACTCAGCTACAAATTTGCAATAGGAGATTACAATTTCAAACAGGAAAGGCTCAGAGAGGCTGAACTGCTGTGCTCTTTGTCAGGCACATTAGGGCATGACAGCATTTTCCCCACACAGACTTATCCTGGAGATTTAAAGGCTGGGAGCAGAGTACGAGTGTGTCTATTAGAGCCAGATAAACTCTTAAAGTAGCCCATTACTGCGTGTATGGCTTAGGTTCACTCTGGGGGGTCTGCACACACACAGCGGGGGCTTTGTTTCAGGAAAACACCGCTTCCCCCTTGAGGAATGGCAATGGCTCTATTAGAAGTGAAAGTAAGCCGGTGAGGAAACCTGATCCTCACACTCGGCGTCTCTCCCTCTTTTACAGTAGCACGCCTGCCTGTAAATATGAGGACGATCTGCACGTTTTACCTCATTTTCTTGTCAGTGGCGCAGCTGTACCAATGTGCAGAGTGACCCGAGTGGCGGATCTGGTCCACCCTCTTCAGTCTGATGAACACAGACAATCCTCTCCTCACTCCCAGCATCTCGAGGTGCTGCTGGCTGACACAGCCCACTGACGGTTCCCACAACTCAACACCCCGCTCTGCTCAGAGAAAGGTCTTTGCTGATGTTTGAGAAGAGGGTTGGACGAGTTCAGAAGAAATCCCAGTTAAATGTCAGCATCAGAGCCACCTGTTAAATGCTGTGCAGTGCTACGGATCACACAAGCAGTGAGAGACTCTACCAAGAGCTTTCAGATAACTTTGGTTCATTGCTCTATGCATGTGGTAGGAAGTACATTTATGGTGCTTTTCCACTAGCTTACATGGTACCTACTCGCCTCACCTCGGTTACATTTCCATTACAGAGAACAGTCCCTCCTCCTTGTATCTGGTCGTCAGATGAAGGAGGAGGAAGTTGATGAAGTAATCTGCAGAATAACTGTTGTGGTGTCACAGGAAGCAGTTTGAAGATTGTTTCAGATGAGAAATGAGTTGCTTTTACTTCAAATATGTTGTTAATCCATCAACTTAGAGCCTGGTTAAGAACTTGCTCGGAAGTTTTTCGAGATATGAGCTCTCACTACGACCTCCGTCAGCTGTTCAACCGACTGTGCGCTCAGAGCTCACGTTCTTTTGAGCTGACGTTTTTAAGTAAAATTTTAACGTTGCACTCAAGCCTGTTATCGATTCCGACCAATAAGATTTTAGTACCTGCTTGTACCTGACCGGGTACCTTTTTTTTAGAACCACAGGAGAAGAGGTACTAAAAAAGTCGTACCAGGTACTAAATTCCAGGTACTTTTTGGCAGTGGATACGCACCACACACCGAGGTGAGGTGGTACCATGCAGTGGAAATGCGCCTTTACTCAAGTACTGTACTTAGTTGTAGTTTAATTCTTTCTACTTGACTAATTCTATTCTAGTCCATTCTATTTTAATAACTATAATAAGTAGAATATAATAGCTATTTAGATTCGGCATAAAACAGCACATTATCAGTGGGAATACTATACAACGGTATAAATCAAACAAGTGGCCCACATGTCTATACATGGTCAGTACTTCTACCCAACCTTCTAGATTATAAACTACCATCAGTTTTCAAAGAACAACAAACATAAACTCCAACTCATCAATTCATCTCTCCTATGGAATTAAAATACCTAACACAAAACTACATGTATAATTATTTTATTTTTTACATTGAGATGTTGGTACTTTTAGTTAAAAGCTACTTAAGTCAAAGTGAGAGATGAATATTCAGTTTTGTGTGTATCTGACATAAACAACGTGACCTTCCCTGTGGAAAATTCAATGCACAAATCAATGAAGTTTATTAATGTGCCATGCAGTTCATCAATAATGTGTCAAAAAAAATTTGAATCTCTCAAAATGACATGTAGCCACAAGCTAAAATGCATCTGTACTCTAATAATCAATGAAAAAACAAATAAATAGCCAGAGTTATGAGGGAGCTGCTAAATTTTTTTCTAAAATTCACAGGTCGGCCACTTGCTCACTGTTCAATACTTGTGGTTAGAAATAATAATTCTCTGCTCGCAGGTTGTGGACCTTTCATGTTGTTCATTATACATGTAGTTACTTGCACAGATGCTTCAGGGGAGACTTCATGAGAGTCTCTGTAGGTCCTCACACACCATCACTACCTGTTCCACCAGTCCAGCACCACCAGTCTGAGCCTCGGAGGTTGTTTCTATTATTTCTCTGCCTGCGAGCACAATCACCAAACCACAACACAGCCTCTGCATGAAAAGACAAGTAACCGGTTAAGCAGGGGGAGTGTGTCCAGTAGCACTAAAACAACGAGCCAAATAGCAAAAAGTGCACAGATGGTTTATTTTATTTATTGGCCTATAAATTTTCATTGCCTTCATTAGATGTATTTCCTGAGATTAAACACAGGTTTGTGTGACTGAGTGCTTCAGTACTTCATTCACTGAAGGAGACTGGACTTGTAAATACAACCCTGTCTTCCAGTAAGCAATTAATGTCACACATGCATGTTTGCAGATTTGTGCAGGATGAGTGTTTCATGCTGCTGCAGTGGAAATGGTCAGTAACCTGCAGCACAATATGGTTGTTGTACTGCAAACCTTTTCTTCAGACCATTATAGGTACAAATGTATTTTTATAAGCCTGCCTGGTTAAATGAGGTATAGAAACAGGGGAGAGACATGCCTCACTGTCAGACGGAGCCAGCCCTCCTCCTCCTGAGAGAATACTTGGCTGCTGACGGTGATCTCCGGGGCTGCAGGCCTGCATGTTATAGCATATCTCTCCATCTTAAATTAATAGCCAACGGGCCGAGTTTACCTTGGAAATATGTTTGGACAGGAAAAGTTCACTGGCATGGAGCGCACTCTCAAGATCACATCTCCAGAAATAAGAAAGCACACCGGCTAATGCTGTCTTATATATGAAATGATTTCCCACCGTGCTGTCACACAAGGGAAAGAGGAGACTGGATTTTTCGTATCATATTCAGCTGTTAATGCGTCCTACCCCGCCGTGCGCTTCAGTAACAGTAGAACTTCCTCTCATTAAGGAGCGATTACTGCATCCAGCGTGGCTCAACAGTACACACACCGTCCCACTCATAACTTTACTGGCAAATTCACAAGAAGCAAGTGATTGGATCATGGAAAACTTCAGAGTGTGTGTTTAAACAAAACACTGACAGGGAGAGAGAGGGAAGTAAGATGGGGTAAATACACATCCTGGCACTTGACAGCACAGTGAGCACCCGCTACATGACACTGATATGGGTGTTCCACCTCGCTGCATATTTCTCTGGTTTCAAATTGGGTAAATTAAAAGTGCAGGCCACTGCCAGTGTCAGCGCCGAGCATGTTGCTGCTTGAAGCCTGCAGTGCTCCCTGTAGAGAAATAAGGAAGGTGAGGAGGAGGAGGAGGAGGATGGGGGATGGTGATGGGAAGAGACAAAAGTTTGCGGTCTGTTACTTTGCCTCTGAACAGGAAGAAAGCGATGAGCAATGTGGATGAGCAGAGTGTGTAGCGATGATCTGCTCAGTTTACGGGTCTGCGGTTTTCAATTGGGGAGCGTGTGGCGGATAATTACAAACTGCAGCCGCTGCATCAGCGCGTCCTTCTGTCCGAGGATCAACGAGAAACACTGGAGATAGAAAACACAAAGTTACCATCTATTTAACCGAAGCGACTCTGAATTAAAATATGTAGCGTAAATAGGGTTTGACTCATTGTTCTGAGGTAGTGTAAGAAAGTGACAGAAATACCCCGTTAGCCCCTGGCACATCACAAACAAGCTGCACTACCTGAGCAGCGCCCAGAGGCAGTTTCCAACCCGTCAGAAAGAGGTGTGTTAGTTCACACACACACCGGAGTGGCAGGAGTGATAATTAGGGTGTTTAAGAGGGGGCGGGAGAGGTGGCGTGCTCTCACACATCAAAGGCAGCACTTGTCAGGAATCCTGGCCAAATATTTTGAACGCTGTCAATGCAGAAGAGGAAAACTCCGGTTAAAGTCTTAAGTCTTATTACTCTTCTGAAGTCGCGCTTCAGTGCAACAGCAACAACCGAGCTGTTCAAAATGGCTTCAGAGGCATATTTTTTTTTTGGGGTGGGGGAGGGATTTGCAAGGTTGTCTAGTTGGCAGCTGGGTCAACTTTTAACAAGGTGCTGTAATGGGTTGAGACGCCACAGGCGACAGTGCCACAGGTTTAAGAGGCTTGCTCGACATGACACAATTCTCATTCATTTACATGTGGCTTAGTCACTGAAATAACTAAGTGTCTACTGCCTGTGAACCGGGATAAAGGTTCATTTATTCTCCTGGGCGCAGTCGCTCATTTTGTTTGTGACGTTTGCCAATAAAGTGGAGATGAGCCTGAGAATCACTGAGCAACACGGGCTGCGTCAATCTGTCTTCATCCTCCTCCCGTTAATGTTGCTTCAGCAGAATTCTGTTTCTTTTTTTATCTATGAAAAACATGCCAATCCTCGTCAGTCTGAGAAGATTCGGAGCTTTTCTGTGCGTGACGCTTTGATCTGATTGACAGAAAATTACATCTTAATTAAAACAAATCAATCACCTCTACGTTGCAACATAAATGTTTAACGGTTGGCTTGCTGTGTGGTGTTTACCTGTTGGCACCTTGTTGAAGCCGATAATGTAATAACAGCCGATAATTTAATAACAGCCGATAACGTAATAAATTTGCCCTTTTTGAAATGTAATAGGCCAATAATGTAATAACTGGCCAATAATGTAAAAAAAAGCCCTGAACCGATAACATAATAATTTTTGGCCAATAACGTAATAATTTATTACGTTATTGGCTGCTAATTACTGGTAAAAGAAAAAAAAACTTTGCAAATGTAATAACTGAGCCAATAACGTCATAAAAATCCTAAACCAATAATGTAATAACTTTTGGCCAATAATGTAAAAAAAAGCCCCCAACCGTTAACGTAATAATTTTTGGCCAATAATGTAAAAAAAGCCCTGAACCGATAACATAATAACTTTTGGCCAGTAACGTAATAATTTATTACGTTATTGGCTGCTTATTACGTTATTGTAAAAGAAAAAAACTTTGCAAATGTAATAA
>OOFC01018394.1:0-20087 GCA_900323345.1 Pseudochromis fuscus
CGCCCCCCCCCCCCCCCCCCCACACACACACACACACACACACACACACACACACACACACACACTCCCTTGTATCTCCTTCCACAATGTATTGTCTAAAAATGACACGGCTGATGTGCTCTGTCTAAGGCAGGTTGATATTTCTATGTATAAATGTTTGTGTGTTGTTACATATTTATTGTTGTTTTGACTCCAGCCCAGAGGAAACAGGTCAAACAATGAGCTGACATTTAGCTTTATTTAAAGATGTACCTTTACGTTGGTGGGTCAGTGTATGGATCTGGGGTCAGACAGTTTGATAAATCTAAAACTATAAGATATTTGGGTCAAAGCTACAGACATCACAGATACTTGGTACTTTGCTGGTGGTGTGGATGGACTGTATCACATCTGTGTTCACATGTGGTTAAGTTTACATCCAGTCTGGTCTTCAACAGGTAAAACTACTGAGTAAATAGATTAATATTCTACTGTTGGACATTCTACTGTAGGGCTACGGCTAACGATTATTTTAGTTATCGAATAATCTATTGATTTTTCCATCGATTAATGGAATAATTGGATAAGAAATGCTTGTTAAGGTGCAGTAATAAATAGCGCTGTCAAACAATAAAAAGTTGCACGAGTGTGGTTTGTCGCAAGCTAGGCGACAGGTTAGCTTAAGTGCTAGCAGAATCCCCGACAAACATATGCTTCCCGTTAATGTGGTATTTTAAACAGGAAGTGCTTCAGTGAAGACTACTTTGTGTCGGTTGACTGTCTGTCTTGGTTTTTGTGTACTCACATTTCCCATGGAGAGGGTCAACGTGCTATTTAGCCTTCTGAAAAAAAACGTAAAAATCCGAAAGCATCTTCCCTCTTTATTGGTTGGTTCGGCTGCCTGTCGCTGTCGTGCTTCCGCTTCTTCTTCTTCCTGTCCCTTTCTGTCAATACCGTGAACAGTGGAAGCGATACTGCCCCCACCACTTCCTGTGGGGAACTACAAGTACAGATGATTATTTCCTGGCTGGTATTTGATTTTACCAATCACAAAAACAATAATACGACGCATCAACTCTTGAATTTCCGCATCGATGAATTTTTATAATCAACGTAATTGATTATGTTGAATAATCGTTGCAGCCCTAGTAGGATGAAGTTAATAAACTAGTCCTACCCCTTTGTCATTTTACAATTCAATCCATCAAAATAAGTGTAGATAAACAGTACAGAAGAGAAGAAAGAAAATGCTAATTTTTAAAATTTATTTTCCATTTTCTGTACTTTTCCAGATGTGGACATTTACAGACTTAAATTTCATACTTTTCATACTTGTGTAGAAACCCTGCGTAGCATTTTTGTTGTTATTACGCAACATGTTGATGATTTTAAACAGTAACACCTGAAAAAAACAAATGCTAGAAAAAATATTTAAAAAAAACCCAACAAAACTCGATAAAAATAATAAAATGCAGGAAAATACAATCTTAAAAAACAAATGCTCAATTAAATTCAACTTTATTTATCGAGCACTTTGAGACAGCATGGTCGGCCAAAGTGCTGCACACAAGCAGAATTCAATTCAACTTGGTTTCATCCAGTTGTGTTGGTATAAAGCCACATCGATCAATCATTCAATCAATCAATACATCAAAACACTTGTTGGGTAAAACTAACCCATCTACCTGCATTGTGTTTGTCTCTGTGTGTCAACCTTGTGATGGACAGGCAGCCCCAATCCCAGCTGGGATAGGCTCCACCCCCCTCACCCTGTGACCCCACCCCCAGTACCTCCCAGTACTTTTTAGTGTGTACTTCTTATCACTATGAATATCTAAACACTCCCAGATGGATTCCACCTTTCCTGGATTTCTCATGCATCACGGCGTTCAACAGATTTATAGGATATGATGCGTAACACGTATTGGACGCGATGCCAAAAACAAAAGCAGACGCCACATTTCTGCAGGAGAAATATATTAATACTGACTCGTCTGGCTGTGCTGGAGTCACTTTTTTTCCTGCTGTACTTCAGATAGATTAGCTGCCAGAGATGTTTTTACTGCCTCCTAGGAGCTGATACATATGTAATTTCAAGCACAACTGTCCGACTTAAATTATTAAGCAGCACTTTTCTTGCCAAATTCATTTTAACGTTTTTTTTTTAAGGATTTTATTGAATCCCTGAAAGAAAAATAAAATCAGGCAACAGAAAAGGGATAAAATTCCACTGCTGGTTTGATGTTTGACCATTTGCACGTGTTTTTACCCTTGAAACCATTTTCAAAGACCCATTTAATGAATGACATCAAGTGTTTCTGTCATCAGCAGCGATTCAGTGTCCCTGAAGCTTCAGGTTTAGTAGTTTGGGCTCTGATTGGATGATTTGTCTCCAGCTTGTTCTTCTGAGGATTCCCTGCATTTTTCTTTTTGTGTGTGGTTGAGGTCTGTGCTCAGAAATTCAGGGCTAAAGCCTTTCTTTAAATCGCAAAAGGATCCAACCATGTCGAAAGCATCTTAAAAGCCTTTAGATGTACCTGATGCACAGACACAAGTACCGAGAGCAACGAGGACAAAGAGGCACTCCACTGTCGTTTTTCATTTTTAAGAGTAGGATTTTTTTCTGCAGTTTAAAAGAAGACATTGTGAGTTGCCAGCAGTCACCACAGCCCAGTTTGGTTTTGTTCCTGGTATCGCTGAGCCAAGACTTATTTCAGCTAAAGCCCGAGTCAGCACAAATCCCAACAGTCAGGCTGGTTCGTTTGCAGTCTGCACGTCTTTGAAAGTATCGTCAAAGGTTCGAGGCAAAAAGCGAATGTGCAGCATGTAAATGCAAATTTCTAATCATTTCAGGTTATTGTCAACTGAAGGTGTTTTTTTTTATCATGCTAATGTGATTATTGTTGTGGTTGAGAAAATTTGTTATAATTTCTGCCCCTTGTCACCTAAAACATATTACATTTTCTTTTTCCAAATTATAGCTTGGCCTCACTTGTACTGCTGTTAATTATAATGTACCAGGGGATTTGACCTTGTGACAGAAAGACCCTGCAGAAAGTTAATTGGTAGGAGCTGAGGCATATTCAGGTCAGACCTGGTTCAAATTACTTGGAGACACTTCCCATGATCTGCTTTTGGCTGAGGAAAGGTAGCGGCTGTGAAATACAGAACAATAAATCCAAGCTGTGGGGAGCTCACCTTTTAGCTCTGACAGGGGAAGTGTCACACTTCTAATTTTCTCGACAGGATAATAACAACTAGTCTGGGACATTACAACAAAATAGAAATATATTAGTCCTAGTTTTTGGCTCTGTACTACAGCTTCATGATGCTGAAAAATAAAAACTAGAAAGCATTCAGAGAGCACAAACCTCCACAGAGGTATCATTCATGTCAATATAATCATCCTGGATTTTTGTATGGATTTTCTACAAAACCATTAACATGTGATGAAGTTGAATTTTACTCAAAGAGCTGAAACATTTTGCTGTTTCCAGTTTGTACCTACCCCCTCCTTCATCTTCCTCTGCAGCTCCTAAACACAGCAGCAGTGTTTTACTGCCTCTTAAATAAAACACACTCTTGAATCTGCATGGTTCCTGGATGATTATAATAATAAACTAAACTAGAAAGCACTTACAGAGAGCGAAAAAGCGCCACCGAAGCCTGATCCAGCTGTACTGATGCTACAGACAGAACAATGCTGCCTTGTTAGAGCCTGATGTGTAACAACCACCTGAAATGTAACAATGACACAAATTTTTGTAAGGAAAAAAAAACCAAAATGCAATTATTGTTCAATAATGTAACAAAAGTGCTGAGCCTGAAATGTAATTAAAACATAAAATAAAACCCAAACTGTAAGAAGTTGTTAAATTTTTTATAACAATTCAGGACGTTTGTTACATTTTGGGTTGTTGTTATATATCGGGCTCTAACATGCCCTCCTGTGGTGGAATATCGACGGATGTTTTCACAAAACATTGTTACTATTCCACCACAATAGGGCATGTTAGAGCCCGATATATAACAACAACCCAAAATGTAACAAACGTCCTGAAATGTAATTAAAAAATAAAATAAAACCCAAACTGTAAGAAGTTGTTACATTTTTTTCTAACAATTCAAGACGTTTGTTACATTTTAGGTTGTTGTTATATATTGGGCTCTAATATGCCCTCTTGTGGTGGAATATCGACGGATGTTTTCGCAAAACACTGTTACTATTCCACCACAAGAGGGCATGTTAGAGCCCGATATATAACAACGACCCAAAATGTAACAAACGTCCTGAAATGTAATAAAAAAATTTTAATAAAACCCATTTTTTCATAGTAATGCCCTCTTGTGGTGGAATAGTAACATGGTTTTGTTAAAACATCCGTAGATATGAGTTATCAGTATTTTCTGGGTTATTTTTTTGGACTACTTTTTTCTTGATGTTGCTAAAATTCAAACAAACAAACCAATACAGTTGAAAGCTGAACTTCCTTTGTGAAGGGAAATCAAGTTCACGATGGATTATTTATAGTCCTCAGGCTAAGATTCATAACTCTTGTCAACCTTTTATTATCTGTAGCAGCCAAAATAGAAAAAAAAACACCTCCCAGCAACAGCAGGTACTTCCTGTGAGGTGTCTGATGTGGTTACTTATGGTTCTGAGAGGCTGAATCCGGAGGAAAGAGATGAACCTCTGACCCTTCTCCTCCAGCAGCACTCCAAAACGTTCCCTTACACCCAATAAATACTGAGGGCTACCTTCAAATTTACTGCGAAAATTCAGGCCTATCACAAGATGAACCTTTTCCACTC
Organism: Pseudochromis fuscus; assembly: GCA_900323345.1. Taxonomy (NCBI): domain Eukaryota; kingdom Metazoa; phylum Chordata; class Actinopteri; family Pseudochromidae; genus Pseudochromis; species Pseudochromis fuscus. The sequence goes on from OOFC01018394.1 coordinate 4,792, forward strand.
TGGATACTCAAAGCGTTGCTCTTGCACCAACATCAAACCTAAATTCCAACTTTGCTCGCACATTATCTCCTAAAGTGCCGGGCAGAGCGCCAGGGGATTGCTGAGCACAATCTTGTTCCTCAATGAATGAACCCTTTCGGTTTGAATGACCCATCTCTTGGGTCAACCTTGGGACAAACTCTTTACATTTTCACTCCCACTAGAAGTCAGGGCTGGCTATTGTGGGGCGCCATGAATGCTGCAGCTTATACGGCTGGAAAAGGAAGTGTAGATCTTTGCTTTGTGTTTTATAATCTTTCAGCCATGTCGCCCTTTACTGGTTTTTCATGTAATCTTTTCGCTGCAAGGTTTCATTTGCTTTGCTTCTGCTGCCCTTTCCAGCCTTTTGTTGAGCATCCTCTACAGATGCTGTCAGAATGCGAAGACTTAAATTAGTCAGAATAAAGAGGAAGGTTTTACTGATTGGCCTCTTTTTATTATCTAAGTATTTTTAATGACAGACGAAGAACTGTTACCGGAGATGTATTAGGGTCAAGACAGGAGGGCGAGTATGAAGCCTTAGAAAGTAGCTCACATTCACTTTAAACCTCGTGGTGTTCAAAAAAAAAAAGCACCTTAAACTGTTGATATCTGCAGAGCATGCTTTTACTCTCCCTTTTCTCCACTTATAATGCACTCGGATGACAACTGGAGTGGTGGCGGGTTCAGGGGAATGATGGCAACAACCGTAATCCTGACAAAGCTGCGGTGGTGAATGACTGAAAGACGTGAAGAGAAGGAGCTTAGTAGCTGACACGTCTATGTCAATTTGATTAAGACCTGACACCCACACACACACACACACACACTGCACATGGAGACGGCTGCTTAGTGTTTTGTTCGGCGCCTCAAAGTACAGCGGGTTAATGATAAGTGGTGGAGACAGTTTGGTATGTGCTTCTGAAAGGCTAATTTACCTGCTTCTGAAACACAAATTAGAAACATAATGTTCAAAGTTAGTTGTGTTGGGAGGCTGAGTGTATGTGCTGTCACCGCTCACCTCCACATTCATTATTCTTACTTGCACTTTAAAGTGTAGATAAGTGCACACAATTATTACTGGGAATATAGGCCACTACTTCTAATGTGGAAAACTGTTTCTGTTGCTAGGAATGTAACTGAAATGGATACAGAGAGGTGGCAAATACTGAAACCTTAACAAGGTGGATAGATCATTTGGAATAGAAATGCTAACACTGCGCCAGGTTGCAATCCATCTGTGCTGATGCTATAGACTGAACACTGTTGCCCTCTTGTGGTGGAATAGCAACATTATCTCGTTAAAACCTGCAACCATGGTAACAGACAGGGATTGTTTGAGGGAAAACATGTCGCTGTGTTCAGTTGTACCGACCACTTCCTCCTTCTTCTTCCTCTCTGGCTCGTAAATCTTTGTTTAAACATTTGGGATTTTTCAGGATATTTTTCAGACCATCCTCAAAATTGAATCATTTGTTCTTTTGGTAACATTTTATCTATCCCAACCTGTTTTTCATAATGTTGCTAACAAACAAACTCCAGTGAAAACATAACCTCCTTAGCAGAGGTAGTAACATGTATCCTAAGCTGTGTGACACTGGTGGACTATACCACTCAGGTTATTTGTATCTGTAGGTAGATATGGTAACTGGGTCAAGATAGAAGGGGCTACCAGGCACCTGGTAGCCCCCAAGGAGCCTATTGGTCGCCCTCAACCCTTTCACCAGTTTGGACTGCGGTCCTCATAATCCATACACCCAGCAGACAGAACAGACTGCTACAGTTGATGTGCTTGGGTTTATTTATATCTGCAAATTTACCCAACTGCAAGCAGCTTCTGCAAGATTTAGCGACGGTATTCTTGCTCATGACCAACAAGATGGTCACGTATCACGTTTATCTCAAGTTTTTAACTATTGAAGCTGACAATTAGCTCTGTTCAATGAGCATGGGTCTCTCACCCTGAAGGTCACCAGTTCAAGCCCCATGTAGTCAGCTGATAAATAATCTCTACTTGTGTTATACTTGTTTGTATATGAGTGGTTGAACGTGGAAATAGGAGCATTATTTATTATCTGCAGTGTTTTACACATAATTTAATGATTAAGAGACACAAAATGTTTTGTTTTTTTCAGTTTGGTAAAGATGGTGCTCTTCAGATTATTTTTGCTTCAGGTAGCTCTCGGTGTCAAAAATGTTGGACACCACTGGTCTACGGAGGACAAATCCACCAATAGGATACAACAGGATCAGACCTGCTTCAGCCCAACCATGAGACATTTTAATGACATGGTTTAGGCCCATTTCACTTTTTAGTGAGGAGAGGTTTTCACTTGAGTAGTTTGATGATAAGTGTAAAACTTATATGAATGCACGGCCTTTGAAAAGGACACCTGAACACCGAGAGAAAGGTTTGACAGTGACAGAAATCACCATCATCATCATCAAAGGATAAAATGAGGAGAGTATATTTCATAAGAATGGTCTTCCTCCTCCTTGTAGTCTACGCCTAGCCAAGACTTGATCTTGGACAAGTGGTATTTCATCTGTATCTACTGCAGGAAAGATTACACAGGTTGTATTTTCAGAAAGAGGACAAAAAACAAACAATACTGAAGGAACTACTAATAACAGGCCCTGACCTCCTTTTGTGCAGACATGGTGTAGAGGTTATGAGAGCGACAAACTGCTGGAGGCGCTGTGAGGTGTTTCTGTGGATTGACTGGCACGTCGGAGGAAGGGTTTAGTCAGAACTGAAGGCATGGTGGGGATTGTGTGTTTGTGGAGAGCTGCAATAAAGAGGGATGTAGGATTTGAGAACATCTGCTAAAATTACCTGCTCGAATTTTGTGAAGAAGCTTCTTTAAGTCTTCGAGGGATAACCGGGGTTAGCTGGAGAGCTCGGTTATGGGCCTGTGAGGTCCATAGAGAAGCAGACTTTTGTTTGTTTGACAGGCAGAAGTTGGAGTTGGTAGACGGAGACTTAGCGGACGGGCTTGATGTGTTGCAGGTGAGGTTATTTCTGACTCTTGATGGTGATTGACACTTTATTTTTCTATGAGGTCTTTTGAAAGCTTTGTCAGCCCTGATTTCCAAACTGCCAGGAAGCATTACGTCAAACAAGTGAAAGTGTTTATTCCTAATACTGTTGCAGATTTTTCTTAGGCGGTGAAGCATTTTTGTCGGGCAGCAGCACCATAGAAGAAGAAGAAGCAATCTTTATTCTGTATGCTGCACACAGTACAAACACACAACGAAATGTCGTTTACACCCTACAAACACAGGACCCCCCTAGACAATCTACCCAGGGCATAGGGTGAGGGCGCCGCCATTCATCTGGCACACCTGGAGTAGTTGCGGGGGGTTGGTGGCTTGCTCAAAGGCACCTTGGCAGTGCCCTAGAGGTCCACAGTCCACAATTGTCCGGGCTGGGACTTGAACCGGTGGCCTTCAACCCAAGTCCTAACCCACTGAGCCACTGCCACCCCATAAAGCTGGAGGTTAGGGGGGTGGGGCCAGTGGGAGCCGAACCCAGACCTTTACGGTCCAAGGGTCAATGCTCTACCATCCCAACCACTGTGCACCCACCATAATAGTTAAAAGACCTAATGATCGCAGATGAAGAGTTAAAACTACCAGAGGGACTCCGAACCCAAAGATTAGAATCAGTTGCATGAGGGTAAAAAAACAGTTTCATCACATTCAGGTCTTTGTTTTTTCTTTCTTGAATTATTCAGAATTAAAAGTTAGGCTAATAAATCTGGGTATTTGTCAGCTGAGCTCCAAGCTGTACTCTCATTACACGGCACACCAGGTGAATACTTGTAATAGAAAAACAAACCTGCCTCCAGGTCTCACCGAACTTACTTTACTTGGTCTTAGAGAAACAGCCTAATGACAGTTCATAATAATCCAATCAAAACAGTAGTGTTGTACCAAACAATGTTCAAGCATGTGCATGAAATAGTGAGCTTATAAATCTTGAAGACAGTTAAATAGAACTGCATTTGTTCCACATTTAATTTAATGAGGTTTACGATGATAATCTCTTTGCAGTATGCTGGAAAATGTCTGGTGTAGATCACATCCGGAGGAGCAACTTGGGGTTGCAGAAATGCTTATGGCTCAGTTTAATAAGGCATCCCGCATACCAATGAGTTTGCAAGTTTGCAGATGGCATGTGGGACTTCCTCCAAATGTCTCTGTCCTCATTCACTTGTCAAACAATGGCGACAAATGTCCCCAAAATATTTACGTAACATAAAGCAGCAACGATTTAAGATCAAAATGGTCTCGTGAAGATTTCAAGAATCCCACCGTTCCCTGCTGCTTGATGCAAGAGGAGAATTAAGGATGGACCCGTCAAACCAATTTAGTGAGATGAAGGAAGAAAGACTTTTCTGGGAAAATATGTTTCTGGTTGGAAAGCTTCGAGAGCCTAACATTAGGTGGCTGGTGTGTGCTTGGATCCCACTCGGGTCGTTGACCTCACCGCGAGCATCGTGACAGAGTTAAATAAAGCTCGGACGCAAAAACCATGCATCTTCGTCTGTCCTCGCTCCCCCCAGAGGGCTGATTTTTCAAGCTTATGTGCTGTTGATGTATGCATTGCAGCGTAGCCCCGCACAGCACTGTCTGCCCCTGCATAGTGTGTGCTTGCTCTGACATGACTTGCATGTTAAGCACCAACAGCTGACTGTTGTAGCCTCCTTGTAATGGAGCCAGTCACCACCGGCTGCCAGGCTCCAATTAGCCATGCAAACCTCCTGATCCAAGACGGGAAAGAAGCTGCCTCAAACTTCAGGTTTTTTCCCAGCAGAACTGACTACATCTTGTTTGTTTGCTTCTCAGACACACACCCACCCACCCCCTAAGAAAATGAAGTAATAATAATGGCCATGTGGCCTGTATAAATATTTGTGCTGTTACATAATTTGGAATTAAAGAACTCTGCGGTTTTAAGATGCTGAAAGCCTGTTTACAGTAGCCGGCTGTAAAGTCCATAATCCTCTCACTAGAGAATGGCCAGCACTCACATCTTCACTCCGTGGTTTTTTTTTTCGGTCATTGTTACACAAAACCTCACAGGCATATTTGCATCAAAGTATAGAGGGATTAGCATTAAATTAATGCACCATTGCTAATATCACTCCTGAGCTTACAATGAGTAGCTTTAAATGTGCCTCTCCGTCGTAACTTCTTTTAAAACTTTGTCAAATTATTAACTTGAGCAGTCCGTCTGTTTGTCGAGCTATTAACTCAGCAAACACAGGGTAAATGAGCGTGTGTGTGTAGGTAAAGGTGAGTTAATTAATGCCTGCAGTTTCTGAGCTTTCATGAAAAGTCGCCATCTCTCCTTTAATATTAATGAATAACAGCAATGTAATTTAGTTTTGATCCTATGGCCCCAAATGCACAGAGACAAAAGTGGCGTTTAAAGAGCTACCTGTCCTTATTTATCTTCCATTATGATTATAATGTGTATTAATTATGAGTCACTAAAATCAAGATTTAAATGTTCTTTGAGAGAGAAGTAATTGCTGCCCGAGGGGGCTTATGGTATGATCATCCTCTATGTGTATACTGTTGAGAATTTGTTATGTAAGTAATATACTGTAAAGAGATATTAAGTGGGCAAACAGTGGCTGTGATGAGCCCCTGCTGGTAAACACTGTGGGATAGTAGAGCAGTGAAATAACGCCGGGTGTCTGGGGTTGCTGCAGCCTCTGTGGGATGGTTGCAGGAACAACCTGTCTATTTCTGACAGAAGAAGAGGAACATGATGCACTAATGTTTGATGGTGGAATCTGTCATCTCTAGTTATACAGCTGTGCTGCCCTCAAAAGCTGGAAAGGGGCATGGCACCGAGAGTCTGCAGGGAGATGAAGGCAGATTGGAGTTTTATTTATACAAAGGCTTGTCAGAGGCAGAGCTGCTGTTCAGGAGCGATGAGCTAAAATGCAATAAGTGAAACCGAACTGATTTTATTCTGGCGTTTCTGCAGCTTCAGCCGCTGTATTTGAGTTCGTTAGCTTCGTCTTCCAGGTCCGAGCCGGCCGAGCTCAGGATGTTGAGCTTGATTGCGTTTCAATAGCACCCTCTTATCGACAGCGTAAATTGCTCTTTCTTGCTGCCTTTGCCTCGCCTTTTGGCTTCAGCATACTATTATTTCTCACTCAAATTAGTTTCAACCCATTGCACACTGCTAACTTTAACCCACTGATGAAATCAACAGGAAGTAGGTTACTCTTTGTTGTGCATGTGCCAGATATTTTTATTTATTTTTTAGTTTCATCTAGTCTGTTTTATTCACTGTATTCATCCACAGTGGTTCAGTCCATTGCAACAGTGCACTCCAAACTTTGCTTGACTGGCTTACAGAGATTTCTTTTTATATCAATCAGTAGTGTTTTTTTATTCATCTTCTATAGCTGTTTATCCAGTACAGAGGGTGGCGAGGGGGATTGAGCCAATCCCAGCTGGCGATGGGGAAGAGGCGGGGTACGTTCTGGAGAGATCGCCAGTCGTACTGCACAGCCAACACACAAAGAGACAAACAACCACGCGCGCTCACACCTACGGCCAATTTAGCATAGTCAACAAACGACCACGGATGTCTTTGGATTGTGGGGGAAACTCACAGAGGTACAGGCGAACTCCACACAGCAGAAAGACCCCAGCCAAGGGTCAGACCAAGGTTATTAAATCCACAAGTATGGATACAGTGAAACTCTAAAACGAAATGCCATCTTAAATAATTGAATTTATTTTACCAATCTCTTAATGTGAGTTTCAAGATCCAGCTGGTCCAGATTAGATCATCTGGTAAAATAAATGTATCCCCAGATGAAATGAGTCCATTTAATTCTCAGCACAACAAACAAAAAACAGCTGACATTGACTAAAGTGCTGTACAAATGCAACATAAAAACAAGATAATTAAAATAGTCAAAACGGTTTGAACTCAGTCTGACTTAAAAGCCAAAGAGTAAAAATGTGTCTTCACTTGGCTTTTCAAAATAAGAGGTTCTAATTATGAGGGGCAGGAAGTTAACCAGTGTGCGAACAGCTACAGCAAAGGTCCAATCTCTTTGTTGTTCATTGTGGACCTCAGGATGACCAGCAGCAATTGGTTGGTTGACCTCAGTGCTTGTGCACAGTTATTCTGAAATCCTAAAAGCAACTGGTAGCTTTACGATATGTGCTCACATTATTCTGGTTTCAACAACCTCTGTATCTCTGTCTGCTGAAGAAAGTCCAAATTGTCTTAAAGCCCTTCGTTCAGTTTCTTAATGCCGACTCGAGTCAAGTCTCACATCTACTCCTCTGCTCTGTATTCACAACACGCCTCTCTTAAAAAACACAACACTTAGTTGGGAGGTGGAGACCAACATTAATGCAGGAATAAGGGAATGTTGTGCTCGATATATTATAAATGAGATCATGCAGCTGCGCGTCTGATAGCAAAGAATGTAATTCTGAAAAATATCCAGCGGCTCTCTGCAGTTACAGAAAGCATGTTTTCTCTGAAGTCGAGATCTGCCGTGATTTACAGTATTTTTCTTTCCCCGCATACCTCCAAAATATTTTCATCTCGGTGAGAATATGCTGCTCTGATTGCAAGTGAAATGCAATTTTTTTTAAAGAGCAGGGTGATGCCATGCAGCTATCGGCCTCTAAGCAGTGGAGGGGAGAGTGGGGAATGAGTGGAGTGTAGACAGAGAGGTTTATGAGTCTTTAGAGAGGACTGGAAGTGAGGGACAGGCTTAGAGGGTAGATATTAGATTGGTGTCATGAGAGAGCATGTTAGGGCAAAGATAGCTTCATCCTTTATCTGAGCTTTCTCCTCACTGTGCCAAGCACCTCTCTCTCTCCTGTTAATCTACACCTCGCCTCCATTTGCTTTTATGCTTTGTAGTTTTTATTCTTTACCTTTGAGCGTTGTTGTTTTAGCTTATATTTGATTACATTGTTGCTAATTGGTGGCGTTAACGGAAGTAGTAACAGTTCGGGTTTAGAAAGAGTTATTTTGACTCTGATTGAATAGACAGTTCTTGTTTCTAGTAATGAGTACCGAACTTTTTTAGGTACCGACCAAATTGTGTCGGTACTACGAGTACCGATGCACCTAAAATCAAGCGGCGCCGTGTTTCGGTACCTAAACGCATCCTTCTGACTGTGAGGTAGTGGAAGAGTAGCCGATTTTCTGAGCCGTACATGAACACATCTCTGCACGCTCAGGAGCGTAATGACGTCAGTAGCTGCGGGTTCAACCGACAGCGGTCCAAGGTATGGCTTCACTTTTCAGAAATGCGATGCAGATTACGCTCGCGCTAATATTTGTGACGCGAAGTGCAAAACCGCGGCGGGAATACCTCTAATATTTATCATTAAACGGCACCTGTTAGCTTAAAAATGACGGAGATGTTGGTAGAAGTATAACTATCAGTTCATGAAAGCATTACGTTTTTCAGTGGATATTGTAGTTACAACGTAACTGAGCTAGCAAAACATTTTTGTGTTGCTGTGTGCAGGAGTTAGTCTGTGTGGGAAATCACAATGTCAAGAAAACAGAAGGACTAGTTAACGTCATAAATTTCCACTGAAACGGGGAGAATCGTAGAAAAAAAATTTTATATTTTGAGAGCAAAATGCCCACAGTATGAATACATTTTGATTTTATAATTACATAGTTCTTAAGAAACAACTGCGATGGTACATTACAAAGGGTTGGATGTTTTGATATATTTGTTAAAGTCTATAATGAGAAACTGATATGTTACATTCAGATTTTTTTAAACAAATGAAGATTTATTGCCAAAATATCAAAAATTGATAGCGTGGAGTACCGGTATCGATTCCCAGGTACCAGGAATCGATAGCATATCACTTCAGATGTGAAAGGTACCCATCCCGACTTGTTTTATAAGCAGCCGGAGTTGGAAATGAATTAAATTTCTTACCCCACATTACAGCCATCATCTTGTCACATTTACCTCACTTCAGCTTTGATTAAGCATTAATTTGAAAGCTCTCTTCATCGTTACGAAGTGGCTAAATCTTTGTCTCCATTCAACTCCCAGGCTTCAAATACCCGATCTGAAGCCTTCATCTTCCGATTAATTAAAAGCACCTTTCCTGTATGTCCACAGACTGTAACTGGATGTTTGATTCCCATTAAATGTGAACAGTCTTTATTCTACATGGAGCAGTACATCACACCTTGAATTATCCTCCCACTTGAATTGTTTTACCTGTATGTTGAGCACTGAACCAAGTTTGTTTTCTTGTATTATTACACTGAGCACAACTCATTTACAATTCCCATCTGGCGCCACGTAATCAAGTTTTAATTGTTGTGATTTTGATGAGACTTAGAGAGTCTTTCATTGTGTTCTTGTTTGAATATTCTTCTTCTTCTCTCAGGTTTTTATTCAGTCTGTAAAAGTGCAGCTGCTGCTTCTCCTCCATTGAAGTGTAATTTTTTAAAAATGGTCCTTTTGAGCACTATTGAGATGAAGGTGTGACCTGTTAGACGGAGCACTAACTTACCTTGTTTGTAAAAGATTGCAGTGGCCCAGAGGAGATTTTTTTTTTTCCCTCCTCGGAAAAATTAGCAGCAAATCTTAGTGACAGCGCCACAAACAACTCAAGGCGGCGGCTGCTCTCCTCTTGGCTGTATCCACCTCCCGAAGTAGACGTATTGTGGCCATATCTTTCCCAGCCCGGGAAGTGTCTGTTATTTACTAACTCGAATTTTTTTCAGTGATTAAACCGGACGACTTATCTGTTATACCACCCGCATTTTTATAACTTTCAACATGCTCTCCGCAGAGTCACAAAGTCACACTTCGGCTTGACGCATGAGATTCAACAGCCACTTCATCCTGGAGACGCTGCACAAGTGGCCATTTAGAGGCATGCGCTGAGAAAATGGGCTCTGGGAATAGCTATCTTTCCCACACCGCCTGAACTCCTTTTTGTTGTCTTTAGTGTTGCAGATATGATCAGTTGATTTTTAGCCAGTCGTCTCAGTCTTCGGAGGCACGGGTAGAGTTTGCAGCATGGTATCTGTGATCTCGCTAGATGAGGGGAGGAAATGGATACGCTGTTGTCTTTGTATCTACCTCCAGCCTGTGAAAGCAAACACACGGAGGGTAGCGGTTTCTCCGAGCCTCCCGGGCCCGCACGCTCGCCGGGAACAAAGGCCGCTTCATTCATGTGGCAACAAGCCGTGTTTTACTGCAAATCAATATTTGTATGACTTCTTGACTAAAGCCATAAAGGGGATATTATTCTCACCTTGACTCTTTTGATGAAATCGATATTGGAGACAGTCCTCAACCAGGAAAATTACAGCATGTGTTCCTGTTCCACCGTCTTTTTTAACCCATGTTTGCATTTTCTCGACAAGTTGCAAAAGTCGCGTCTTCGCACTTTGCCGCCGCAGTGTCAAGGTGTAAATCGAGCTCGCTTTAAGCAACGTGTTACTTATGTGCCTGCATAATTAGAGACGCTATGTAACAACAACCCTAAATGTAACAATGTCCTGAATTGTTAGAAAAAATGAAATAAAATCAGAAATGTAATAAGTGGTCGATAATGTAAAACCCAATAATGGACCCGAAATGTAAGAAGTTGTTACATTTTGGGCGAAGTTTTTACTTTTTGACCTCAACATCTTGTTACATCATTGATCAGTTGTTACAATTCGGGTCATTGTTACATTTCGGGCTCTAACAAGGATTAAAAAGTATACTCTCCAGAGGGAAAACCACTTCCTTCCTGTTGACACTGGATTATCTTTTAGCTTCCAATTTGCGACATGCAGCACAATTAAATATGGAGACGCTCAATAGGGTTACTGAATTGTTAATATTGAGATCATAGGAGACAAAAGCTGCTGCAGGAGACGTCATAAAAAAGTGGGTTACCGTCAAAAAGCACACATTATTAAACATCCTGCCTTTTTTTTGTGTGTTTTTTTTTTTTATTCTTAATTGCATCTGGTGGAGCGACGCTTCTGTTCTTGCAGCCAACACTTAGGATTAACAAAGCATTTAACGTGAAGCTGTAATGCAAACAGGTAGTTAAAAGGAAGTGTATAAATGGTCTTAGGGAAACAGACGATGCTCGGATGCTGAGTAAAAAGCACATAAAGGCTTAAAATGGCCAACGTGTGAACTCACAATTCCTCCCTTTTTAAGAGGCTGCTTCTCGAAATCACACCCACCAGATAGTCCTTGGTTTGCGTCCCGTCTCCTAGCGGGCTCGGCTTTGTTGCCTCAGCATAACCATAATTAAATTAAAGGGTTGTTGGAATGTTCATATGGGTTCTTGTGGAAGCCGGTGCTGAACTACTTTGCTGTTTTATATATGAGGATTTGCGGCGGTTATATGGATTCTGTGTCTCACAGTGTGTAGATAATGAAGGGACATTTATGTAACCTCAGTGGATACAATGTAGCCTGCCTGCAAAAAGTACATTCAACACAGTGTTGGTCTCTAAATGCTTCCCAACACAATAACACATTGTGTACCTTTCTGCATTTCTTAATGCTGCAAACACTCCCACCTCAATCCCCTGTATTTTGACTGAGGTTAAGCTTCACGCCGTAATGAAGATGCCTTTTTACACGAGCAGTGTGGAGGAAAGAAAAGAGCAACAAAGGCCACTGCTGTGACAGTGTCGTCTTAGTCACGGATGTTTTCCTGTAGCCATGAGATTGTCGCATTATGAAACACCGATGTCACATTGCGCTGTGATGATAGCCGGCTACCTGCGTTCGAACGGCGAGTCCTCGTGAAACCATTCCCATGGATCTCCTGGTGAGAATTGAGCTGAGACTGACTCACTCATTTGTGTGAAGTGGCGACATGCTGAAGGCTCAGCGGGATTTCTCTGTCAAGCTCTGGATCACGATTCAGTGGTATTTCTACTTCACAGCCTGTGCCTCGCTCCCATGCCACATATCACTGAAGATAGGAGTCTTACATTAAACCGTGTCGCACTTTAAAGTCATCACGTCTCTTGTAGTGCTGGTGGCACATGTGCAAGTGATAATTTGCTGATTGAAAATTGTGGAGATTTTTTTTTTTTTTAATTGTAATTTGTTAGCACACAGGAGGGAACAAACACCAGGTGTTTCTGTGTACTCCTATAAATCTCTTCTCTGTCACTGTAGCCTGAGCTGATGCTGAGAGATGAAGTGCATGGGAGTCTCAGGAAGAGGATATTCTTTGATTTAAGGCATTATGCCGTCTAAATCATCTGCCAGGAGAAGCAGGGATGGAGAAAATGAGTACAAGAGCATCCTGGAATGAATCAGTCAGGTGGCTGTGACAAACACTGAGAAGAATAAATGAAGTTTTAGATGTTGCTGGGTATCTGTGAGACTGCTGCTGAGGCCTGAAGATAAACCAGACACACAGCAACTGAAAAATGCAGGATTTTCCTGAATCCAATTCATCATTTAGTCTCAAGATCTTCAGTATTGTAGATCAGGCTTGTGCAAAATGCTGAATTTGGAATTTGAATTGAATTGGCTCCACCCCACAGGATGTTGAAGTGGAATTACAGGAAGTGGAATTAAATTCATTGCAAGTCAGAGAAATTCCTTATAGACATGTAACAGCAAGAGTTTGTCAGAGAAATGAAGTATTCTTCCACCATTTTCCATCATTTTAAAGTTATCAATTAAATGATCTGTTTTATAAATGCTGCTTTTATTCTTAACTGTCAATGAAAAACATTTACTGTAATTAACCCTTTACTGACTGTAATTAACACCTGAGCCTCCAAATTTCCACCTGGACTTTTTAGTTTGATTTCAAATTAAGAGTTAACATGCAAAATCTAACATTCATGTGCAATTGCAGTGTTTTTGTTCACTAAAGCTCTAAAAGCAAAATCCGTTTTTGTATTTTTCTGCTATTCTTACTTCATTGTCACTGTTATTCTCACAACACGTAGTATATGGTAGGTGTTGGCTTCTGGAAGAGGCCCTAGTGAAATTACCATAATGACACCATATTCACTGTAAAGTGCAACATCTCAGCTCTCAGAAACTGTTGGAATTTTTCTGATTGCGCAAACCATGATGTAATTACGGTAATCCAAAGAGGCATGTGCAGGTGTAACACCGGCGCTACGCTCGGTGGTAAAGGGTTAAAATACAATGTGTACATAAAGTTCGTAGTTGTAATATTTTTATGAAATACAGTCATGTATGGAATACACCAAAATTATCAACTGTAATTTGGAATTTCAATTCTACTTCCTTCAATTCAAATTTGAATTGCAATTGTACTTCCTGTTTGCAACCTCAATTCAAATTCATGGTATTGAACTGGAATTTGAGAAACATCCTCAATTCAATTTGGAATTTGGCACAAGCCTGTTGTCGGTAGTCTGGCTGTTGTTATCCACACACTGTTGTTATCCCTGTGCACTGTGCTGCTTTCTATTCCTGTCAGTTTAATGCTGTCACGAGGTGCCAGCTCCACGCTTTGACTTTGTCAAGTGTCAGACAGTTGATTGTCACCGGCACATGATTTATCGACAGCGCACACCTCAGGAGTGTTGGTAGCAGAAGGTGTAGCTGCTCAGGAGTGAATCGCTCTGCAATCATCTCACATGAAGGACTCAGAAAACCTTTCGAATTTGCGGCAACACAAATTAAACGTCCTGCATAAGCTTGTTCACCGACAGGAAAAAGAAAATATCATTGCTTAATAACTGAGTGTCTTTGCAATGTGAGTGTGAAATCTGAATTCATAACCCATCTGCACATTGTAGTGTTGCACTCTAGTGAGCATAAAAATTTCATCCCGAAGTTTCATTTATTGAGGGTATGACTGAACATGGTTGTTCCTTCGAGCAGGCGAGGCAATTTGACTCTAAGCCTCGCCTTATTGTGCTTTGCCCCCGTGTCACCATTCCTCTCGATTGAACATAAAAAAAACAACTAATGTATATTTTCTTGTGTTTTCTTCTGTTTCTTTTACCCAGGTGCCATACAGGTGCAAATCACGCCATCACAAGGCGAGATCAGCGTAGGAGAGTCCAAGTTTTTCCTCTGCGAAGGTAAGAGCGATCTCAAACGTACACCTCATTTAACACGGCTCGATGCAAACGCCGCCTCGTGGCCATATTGACGGCACTAATTGAGGTCATTTGATAGAAGTGATACAGGTTAAATAACGAGCCTGACAGGAAGAAACACGAGGATGAAACTGAAGGAAAACTTTGTTGTGAGGAGGGAGGGGAAAGATGAGGTCACAGTCAGGTAAGACAAAGGGCTTTGGAGAGTCTGAGGCTGAGGTCTGAGGCTTTCTCTGTTGAATTTAAATGTGCATTGATGCAGGAGGTATTCAGCTGTGTGGTGTTACACAGCACATCATTATTTTTATTTAACCTTTGTTTATACAGGTAGTCTCATTGAGACACTGGGTCTCATTCTCAAGAGAGATTAATATAAGATACGATGCGATGTGATAAGATACGATACAATACGACACGATAAGCTACGATAAGCTACGATAAGATACGATACGATATGATAAGGTAAGATAAGATAAGATAAGATAGGATAAGATAAGTTATTTCAAGTTTCTTATTTTCAGACAACAGGAATAGGAGATCATTATTTACCTGAAAATAAGAAACTTGAAATATCATATTTTCCGCACTGTAAGGTGCACCGCATTATAAGGTGCATAGACTAGAAACTACTGTAGTGTCTGGGGTTGTGTTATCATCCATCAAGATGAAGCTGCACTAAAGTGAATGTCAACAAAACAGTCAGATAAGTCAGTCAGTCAAACTTTATTCATAGAAAACAAACCAACGTTCTGACAACTCCGTTCACTCCACAACAAGCTAGTACATTCACAATACGGTACCGTACGTACCGGTAGCTCTTACCGGTATTTGCGCCGCCTTCATTGAAAACAATGTATTTCCAACTCCATTTGTCACAGTTCAAAGCTACATGAACAGCTGTTTTATTTTTTTCTCCGAGGTAACATCAGTGACGTAGTTTTATCTTTTACCAACAGCAAGGTACAACAGGTAGTGCAACTTTTTATCACCTAGTTAGTGCATCACAAACGTGGAGGGAACTTTTCCCTGATTCAGTAAACACGTAAAAGAAACAGTCTGATACCGCTACGGTAAATCAAACGTTAGTGCAATCACAATATACGCCCCCTGACTACGGCAGCCATAATTAACCAATATTGATCCATATATAAGGAGCATCGGATTATAAGGCGCA
>OOFC01018396.1:0-16982 GCA_900323345.1 Pseudochromis fuscus
ATATATTTTTTATTTTTTTTTGCAGCAACGGTTACTGTAAAAACTGTCTGTGTGTTTAGCTGATTGTAGTCTGCTGTGTCATACCAAGCACTGGGTCACCTCTAAAAACGCTGCAAGTTGGAGCAGTGTGAGTGAGTAAGCATTTTACACCTACCTTGCAGCTTCTGCATCACATTGGCAATGTCCCGAGCAGAGTGTCCGTAGTGCCTGGGTGATGCCATGCCGCTGTCCTGAGGTCACCAAAGTCACGTCCCAGCTCCTGTGCGTCACCCTGGCACGATCCTCATCCTCTGACCAGGATTCAGATTGGGGCTGCAGTAGTGTAGTGTACTCCACACTGACTGCAGGATATCAAGAATGAGTCATGTCCATGTTGCTGTTTCTTTCTTTTGAACTCATCCCTGTTACAGTAGCAGACTGCAATCCTCACACTCAGCAAAGCTCCTCCCCTGATAATGATGATGTAAGTGCATACTGTATGCGAGTATGCATGTGTGTGTGCGTGCACTGAGCATCTTAGATGAACCCCCCCCTCCCTCGCCTGAGACTTTTACTTCTGCAGATAGCTTCCTGGTCTGCACGCACTGCCATCTGCTGTCCAAACACAAGAAATGCCCTCTCATTTCATTGAGACATCAGGACCAGCATCTTCTCATGTCTGCTGGTTTACTATAGGAGGCGTGTGCGCATGTGTGTGTGTTGGGTATGTTTGGGAGTGTGTGACAGAAAGTGCATGTCACCTGAGGGACAAAGGGAGGAGGGAACAAGAGGAAATAGAATTAGCAACAAAATATTTCCAAAATTAGGAGGATCCTGTGGTTTAGTCAATAAAGGCATCACACAATTGTTTATGTAAAAATCAGAGCAACAAAACTTGTATCGATGATCGGGCGACACTTTGTATGTTTGTTACAAAGTAGCCAGATATTTGTTTTGTTGCCTACAACAATATATGTTTGAAATATTACATCTACAGTAAATTTGTTTTGTCTGCCATGATGGTCAAAACACTAGACTCATGCTTTTAACGTGTCTGATCTCAGTATATATTTTATTTTCAGAGGTGTAAGGCTGCCTGACATAAAATCACACTTTAACTCCAACTTTCCACTAACTGAAAATCCATTTCTATTTCTTCTCATTCTGTATAAATCATATTTCACAAGTGATGTTTCAGTAAAACTTTTGGATAATAAGTTAAAACTACCATGGTTGAATTATCAATTTATGGTGATCAAATATAAAGATAACTGAATGAATGAATAAATATCTATATTTATACACAAACCATTATATGACAAGTATTCCTCGGTCTAGAGTATTTCTAAGATAACAGTCTTTAAATTGATAATCTACAAAATATATACAACCAGGTTTATATGTTTGTAAAGATGTAAGTTCACATATATTTCCATCTGAATCTAAAGCTTTAACTTGTGACTCAGAAAATGGGTATGTGAATAGAGTCCTGAGGGTTGCTCTATAACTCACTACTTATTGAGCAGCTCCCTGAATTTATTGCATGACATCACCTCTACAGCTCTGTTGTTCATGTTAAAGGTGAAACAGTTCTTTAAAACAAATGTACATGATGTGTTTTGTGAAATGCAACCACTAAGCATCACAAATTTCTCCTTTAAAAATAATTTTACAGTGCCAATCTTTTGAAGCTGGAATGAAAACAGTCAAGTAAACAATCAATAATCAAAACACACCTTGGCCAATAAAACATCTCTCTTAAAAGAAAACATCCGAGATATGCTACTCCACAACAGATCAATGCCACTCTTTGAAATGCAGGAGGGGAGGTGTGATGAACCACAAGGCTCTGAGCACTTATCGCGATGTGTAATCCCATTAGACAAGTCCTTTCATCATCATCTCAGGAGAGCTCTTAGAAGAGCTGAAAGAGGAGCTACAGTGCTCTGGCCACAGCATTATTCAATAAAGGCAAAGACAAAGAAGCGGGCATGGAAAACATAAAAACTGATAAATGATCATCGACTGTAGATACTTCAGTTTTGATAAATGATTGACAGCAGATGATCAAGGCAGATTTTAAAGATGGGATTTTGCAGCAGAGCAGGACAGCCCTCAGCAGTCTAATTGTGTATCCAGATTTCCAGATTTCTGCAGTGTCTAGGCAGCTGATTGGAGCTCTGCTGTGTACTGTTTTTTTTCTGCAGCGACTGAGTAAACATTATGTTTACTGGGGCAAAAAAACCCCTCTAAACCAAAATGGTGTGGAGGGTAGGTAATAATTGAGATTTTAGAAAATGTGGAACATAAAAACCTCTCTTTTCAAAATAAAAGTGCTGTGTATGTAGGATATTACTGCTGCTAATGCACCAGTAAATACATTTTATACCCAGTGTCAAAATATAAACAAGACAAAAAAACAATAATCAGTCCAAATGATCTACCTTGATTGTAAAAACAGCCGTTCAGCATCATCTATTTTAGCACTTCATCCCGATAAACGTGTCTGATATAGTTGTTTGACCTGCCACTGCATTGAAATGTCGTGGGATTTAGTTGGATTGCTCGGCAGCTCAGCAGCAGGGATGGACTGCTGATTCTTACATTTTTACGCAGCTCGGCTCGAGGTGACCTCTACCGTCCACGGTCCCTCAGCACCAAACACATTCAGCAAAAGAGGGAGCGGACAATGCTGCAGCAGAGGGGAGCAGGGAGCAGAGACAATGCATGCGGGTCAATAGGAAATCTTCAAATGGTTGCCACACCGTACTCTTTAAGGTCCGTTTTCTTATCTAATCATTGCACAGGCAGAGAGCTGGGATGGAGACTGCAAGTGTGGTAATCTCTGTCATGCACAGTCAGCAGTTTTCTAAAATCTCATTAGAAAGTTTGTTGTCAACCTGCATGTCAGAATCAACATAGTGGCAAACAGGGAAATGCTGTGCTGCAAATATCCAATGTCCTGAAAATACACAGGATATTGAAACTGTGGAGTGACTTCTTTATATGTAAAATAACAATCAGTATGTGTCGCCCAGCAAACACTGTCACACAATAAGCAGAATAGGAGCCCCCCTCAACCCCTACATATTAATGTGGGGAAAAAACAACTGATGTTTTTATTTAATTTTGACTACATGGACAGGGTGGGAGTGGATGTGCTCTCTCAGACCACATGAAGAGATGTCCTCTGAAGTTCTCCTAGAGTATTACTCCATCTACTGGTTTAAGGAGAGAAAAAGACGAAAGCAGAGCCTGTCAGTCCCTGATGGTTCACATTTTTTTCTGAACACCTCCTCCGGATGTCAAACTGATCTGAGTGGCTGTATATTTCTACATACCAAAAACACACTATAAGCTAACATATTAATTACCTTTTCATTCATCTATACCGTATTTTCCGGACTATTGAGCGCACCTGTCTATAAGCCTGTCTTATTCAAACAGTTTCATGTGGTCCACTCTGACCAGGTCTGATGTGACGACGCTAATCGTATCAGCGGTATTGTATTGCTAGCTTGTAAAAAGCCAACGAGCTTCGTGCCGCCGATAAATAAGAAACACCGGTGTTTAAGTTCAAAGCGTCGGAAAAAAGTTGCGGTTATTGTCTGGAAAATACGGTAATTACTTTATTTTTAAATGTTTATACGTCATTTATATGTATATCTGTTCCAGAATAGCATATTAATCAAACTAGCTGCTCTGAAAGTTGATAAAATGTCAGTTTGTTAAATCTATAAATTGAGAAGCTTTTCACTGTGCTGTATAATTTTAAAAACACAACAATATAGCATAGCTTTCAGTGCTAATTTCCTTACTAAAGATCTTAAGTACGGTCATTTCCCACCGCTCTGCCTAGTTACATTGAGACAAAGCCATGACGTTAAGCTACAAAAGAATGTCTCCTCCACCTATGAACAGAATGGTTCAGTACCTTCTCCATAACACAACACAATGGCCACACATACAGTTTAACATAGTGTTAGGGGTGTTTTGACAACTATGTCCAATAGGTTTTACAGTAGAGCCAACAATTAGTTCACGCTTTGGGCTGAGTATTCGCTCTCTCTCTCTCTTTGTCACTGAAGAGGTTAAAGGTTGTCAACTAACCTATAATAGAAAGAAAGAAGGAAAATCCACATTTTTTAAATACCATATTACTTGACTTGATTCATGCTGAAACTGAAGTTTAGATGATGATCAATTGTGGAAAAGAAAATCACAACACAATGGAGTAAATGGGCTGGTCTCCATTAGATGCATACCGATATGACTACTTGCATCCTCTCTGACTGCATTGATGACCTTGCAGATTCAGCTTAGGATGGATTAAAGCAATGCTGAGTGTGGGATCACAGGTGTGTAACATGAGGAGCTTCATTTTCATTCACTGTGCTCTGATTTTTCCAGGGCATAAAAAAAATGTAAAAGAGTAGCTGTCCTGCTTTTCTATCTTATCAAACTACATTTTCCTGGATCTACCAAATGAAAAAGGACCAGACGTTCAATCCAAGCACCACTGACCTGGCAGACTCTGTGGAAAGACTGAGCTTACTCACAAAGATGCTAGAAATCAGGCAGATACCACACACACACTCACAAGCTGTTTGTAATGCAGCAGAGTCGTATTAACTTTTTGCATCATTCCAACTGAGTATTAAAAGCACTTGTGAAATAGCCACCATCAGTACCAGCTGTGTATCTGCCTTTAACACTTCAACAACATTTCAGACCCAGAGCTGGATGTGCTGCTGCAGGCAAAAGTAGAAAAAATATGAGTGATTGAAATATTTATAATTTCTGACAGGAAGAAAAATATTAGTGTGTGGTGGACTTTCCTTTGGTGAAAGCTGAAGGAGTGACTCCCACACTCCTGTGATGATACTTTTTAACATTAATCAACCTGAAGGAAATGAAGGGAGAGGAAGTGATTACAGAAACACCCTGTCTCCCCACCTCCAGGATCTCTGTCCTGAATAGATAAGCCACTGCTGTTGCTAATTTCAAGCAGAAAAGCAGGAAATGTGACAGTGTAGTTTTCCGCTTCCATAAACAAGATGACTGCCAGAGTTAGCCGCCAGTCCTGTGTGCCTCTGGGCTGAGTCTCCCTCTGAGGGAGTCAGACATACTGACAGAGAAAGTGAGCAAGGGAGGAGAGAGGGGAGAAAGTAAGGGAACAGGAAAGAGACGAGGCAGAAAGACAGGAAAACTCATCAGAAGAAAAGAAGGACAGCAAGAAGTGACAGAAGAAGAGAAGGGAGAAGAAGAGAGTAAAACACAGACTGAGCTGAGTATCAGTCTCTCTTTTCTCTTCTGACAAAGCCGATAAAGTCATGGCTGAGAACGACACCAATCTCTTTCTGGAAATACTTCATTCTTTTGATGCTGGTAAGTTTGTTATTTTTTATACATTTTCCTTCTGTTTTAGTGGGTCTTTTTCATGTGGTTGCTCTAATTGATGCTGTTGTTGTCGTAGGAATTCAAGCTTCAATTAGCCCTGGAATAGATACAATATGTGGCTCCGGTACTTTATCGGACAAATTAGACCACTGAAAGAGACCTTCTTTGATTTCTAAAAACACTCCAACTCTATGAGCTGGTATTTTCTTAGCTGTTTTTCCTCAGTTTTCCCAAATGTCATTTCCAGATGACTTTTGTCTAGTGTCTGCTTTCCCCTTTCCCAAATTTAGAGAAGAAAAAAAAAACTGCTGTGGAAATATAAGTAAGTAACAAAACAGGTTCAGTTTTTTTTAACACTCAACAGTATCGAAAGGAAATGGATTTGTTTTCCCTGGAACAAATCCAACAGGATTTATCTTATCCACTGCATTCTGCCTCCCTCTCTCAAGCCTGCCTGCGCTGGCATTACTATTTCCAAGTCATAGAGGCAAGGAAGTGTTTTTTTTCTGGGAATAAAATGCAATTGGGTTGCTGTCTCTGAAGGACTTGCTGTGAAAGAGGAAAGCCTATTATTATTTTGTCAAAGGGCACCATCTCACAAGACATTGCTCGGCAAGCCTCCATTTGGTACAAGCAGATGGTTTTTTGTAATCTTGGTAAGGCCATTTTTTTAAATCAAAATTCTTTCCAGTCCCAAGGGATGATAAAAAAAATGACTGTCAGCAAGGATAAAATGCATTTAGATGTACTGCATGTGCGAATATTGAACTTCGGACCCCAAATGTGATCCTGAAGTGTAAAAAACTTTACAAAAAGAGAAAAACAAATATTGTAGAGACCACAAATATGAAGGATGTTTGTAAGTATCAATCAAAAATATACACTGCTCACAGATAGTACTGTTTTTTATTTATGTTTCTCTCTTCACAGTCCCTCTGATTATAGCATTTTGTGTGTCCATGGCAGTGGGTCTGCTCCTGGGGGCCCTGGTGTATGTAATCCTGACTTGGATGTCCCGACGCAGAGCAGGCTCTGCCAGCATTACCCGCCGTCCACCTCGCCACTCACACACCTCTCCCCGCAACCGCCCAGGCTTTAACCGCAACAGCAGTTACGACCGGCGAAGCAACAACAGTTTGGTCAGTGCTGCTTTCAGCTTTCACCGCCAGACCTCCTCCCCAGATCACCTCGACCCGCTGGGGCACAAATCTAGCTTCAGAGCGTCCACCTTCCATCCACTCCTCCAGTGCAGCCAAATCGCAAGGGAGGCAGAGGAGGGGAGCCAGACCACACTCCCTCGTACACCAACTCTGACCATGTCGACGGGATCGGCTCAATCTGCAGCCCAGCCGGCTGCCACCCCACCCAGACCTGATTCATTTTGGGGGAACAATGGTCTAAGGGGTTTTCATGCTACACAGACCCCTCCTCCAGCTTATGAGAGCATTATTAGGGCGTATCAGGAAACATGCACCTGATAGGAGTGAGAGCACCACGCTGACACTAACTGAACAAGCCCAGGGTTGTAAATGGGTTTCCAGATAATATTTGGCTAAATCTGTTTTGATTTATATGACCAGATGGAGCTGGGTGGAGCAAACAAGGGGGTCAAGGTCAACTGTGTGGCCTGCCCAACACAATAACCCCCTGAGTCAAGATCACTTTTCAGTGTCTGTAAGTGTATTTGTATATATAAGCGTATTTGCCTTTTATCATTTAATACTTTTGTTAATTATTTAAGAAAATTGATCTGACAAATGTGGCAACGGATGCCTATGATGATTATATTTACAAAATCTCCTTAAAAAAAACAGCAGTCTGTATTTAATGGTGATTTACTATCACATATGACTGTACAGATTCTTTAGTTTACACAAAGCAAATATTGACAAATATGTATGGTCAGCTGGGCAAAGCAGGACGTATGCAATGCTCATGCTGGTCACATAATAACTATGCAAAAAATAAAGAGAATGATTGTATATGGGAGCTTAAAAAATAAAGAAGTTTGTGTGTTAATACATTCTAAATTATTTAGTTTAGATATCTATTGAAAAGTAGGTTGAACTGACCTGAATATTTTATGTGGTGCCTCACACAGTTTTACAGATTTATTGATGTGTGTGGCATTCAAAATTATTTTGTGTGGATGTGTGCGCTTGCATGAACAGAATGTAAGGGAGCATGAGAGTCACACAAAAAGAATGGCATTAGGTGTAAGAAGTTTTTGTATGTTATGTAAGTTTTACATGTAATTTACAGAACTGTGTTCTTAAGTTAAAGCAATAAAAGTGAGAATGAAAAGGTTTCCATACAGAGTTTGTGGTCATTAACAAGTCAGGAGGGCATTTCCAAGCACAAAGCCTTTCTCCTACATAACACAAGATGGACATAATAACATCTATAAAACAATGCAGCTATACTCAAAAGTCAGAAAATAGTACTAAAATATTTCAAAATAGTTTATAAAATCCCATTTTGGGAACTGTGTTAGACAGACAGACTGAATGTCCAACCAATAGATAGATCGATAGATAGATAGATAGATAGACATTTGACATTACTTATAATAATTTGTGTCTGACATGTGTTGACTACATAAGTTTAATTAGTAGTTAATTAATGAATACAAAAGTAATTTCTGTTTTGTTGGTTTGTTATTTTTCTGTCAACCCTCTTTAAGCAGACAGATTATTAATTTGACCATTGTCATTGCTGTTTCCTGACGCTGGTACTAATATATTACATACTATGACAAAGGTTGTAGAAACACATTGGTGCCCCCAGAGCTCTTGAACTCAACAGGATGTTGCATAAAATAAATGAAATATTCAAATAACACAAATCACAAAATGTTCAGCACGTTCAGTGTGTGGTGATTTAAAATAATAGATATATGTGATATAAAAATATGTTAACATTTAAATGTTTTTTTTTTTAACCTGGTGCGTCAGCGCCGGTAGATGACGTATTATTTGTGGGACAAGTTTACGTTGTGTTTATGAACACCGGCTGCAGTCCTGGAGGACATTATCAGAGTTCTTTTAAGACTTCTGCTTCGATAAATAAGGTAATGTCACTGCCCAACAATGAAAATGAACCCACAACGTACACACACCCTAACTTTGTCCGTAGTGCAGTTACAATTTTAAAGCTGCGGTGAAGCTCTAAAAGGGAAACGTTTAGTTGGTGCTAGCTAACCGTTAATTTACCCTCATCCGTTGTTAAAGTTTAACTGAGACGTTTATAGGAACATTTACGTTATAAGTAAATGACACTTGAACGTTTACATTATTTAGTATGACAAAGCTAGTTGCGTATAGACCGACTGGCAGTGGAGGTGACAGTCGCAACTATCTTCGTTATTTCAAGTTAACGGCAACAGAGTTAGCTAACGTTAGCTACAGGACGTGTGAATGAGTTGATGACAGTGGTTGACCGTTAACTGTAAATGTCAGTTGGTTAAACGCTGCTACTGTCGCTTTTTTGTACCTTCTAGTCATGCTAAATTAACCAAACTAGGGCAATTTTGCATCATGAATCTTAAACCTTTAACTACGTGTCTATACGTGCTTTACATAATACATTACATTGACTATTGCGAAAGTGTCCCCCTGGTGTGAGATAACCCTGCTTACATTGTGGTTGTTCTAATTAATTTCCTCACACTCCTGGACGACATACAGGCAGAGGATGTCTGTGGCAGCCCTACGTTTGATCCGCTGTCGGAGACTGAGTACAGCTGGGCCACCCGGAGTGAAGAAAGTACTCCAGTGGAAAGATTTAAGTAAGTCATTAGACATAATTGGCCTGCATGTACACAGAGCCTAGTTGTCAGCAACCTCACAGACCCGATTACTCTAAATATATACGTTTAATCTTTATACTTGAATGAGAACAGCCTAAATGCATTCATTAAGATTCCCTTTCTTTTTCAAATCTAGGGAAAGCTGCTAAAGTTACTGGTGCAGTTGTCTTGGGGTGAGTTGCAGTGTTTCTTGATGTGATATCTGTGATTTGTGTGAAAAAAAATGATCCTATCCCCGTGCCACAGCTTATCTGTTATCCTTTCTACAGGGGCTGTCTTTTTATTACTTACGAGGTGGTAGCCTTGGATAAGGCTGTAACCATTGACACTCGGGCAATTCTTCAGGAGAAATATAAGTCTTACATCTATTTGAGAGCCACTCCCTCAGATGAAAAAGATATTTTAACTGCAGGTAATCAATTCTGTTTATTGCGAGTTATAATGTGTCATTTATAAACTTTATTATTATGAATAAATTTTATTTATAAGCACTTTAACAACGCTCAAAGACACTTTACAGTAGTAAAAAATAAAGTCATAAAAGCAAACAGTCATATCAGAAATATAAATGAAGTTAACAGTTACAGTTAAGAGAAGAACTAAAGGAACAGCAAAACTGGGCAAGTACAGGTACAATAATATTGATAAGCATCAGATCAAGCATAAGGAGACTATAGAAAGTTATCAGAACACACATAACTAAGCAGGCACAGTCAAACATTAAAAGCTAGTTTAAAAAGATGTGTTTTGAGCAGGGATTTGAAAGAGTGGATGTGTGTACAGTCTCCAATTTGGGAAATTAGTTCCTTTAAATAATAAAGTTTATAAATGTTTAGGAGTGTTGCTTTTGTACATTGTCCTACCTCCCAGACCAACTAGGTGACATCTGGCAAATATGCTGAGTGACTTCATTTATGTCTTGTATGAGCACAACGTCATACTGAGTTTACCATATCCAGCTGGCCCGTGACATCTGTTATCATTTCTTCCTGTCTTTCCTCCCGCTCTTGACCATCTTTCCTGCCTGAATCTTTGGGTCACTCTGTGGACTGATCTCACTTCCACTAGTCAAGGTTTTTTTTTTTTCATGGAAACAGTTACCACCAACCTATCCTCAAATCCGCTCTAGCAACCATGACTGAATAATAAAAGAAGGCTAATTTAAATGTTTTGCAAGATGGTGGTAGGTGGTCATTTTTTTCCCACTGTGTATCTCTTCCAGGCCTCACTAATAAAGCTAGAAAGGAACTTCATAAAGCAGCGAGACGGTTTCTGGAAATATCTTCCAGGCTTTTACTTCAATCACTAGATGGTAAGAAATTAATAAGTTACTATCATATCAATTCACCGAATAAAATCTAGCAGGTGGTGCACAGGGAAGCTTCCCCTAATGTTCCTTGAATTGTGAGGCTGTGGTGGCTGTGGTCATTTTTACGTGGGTTGTCTATTTGGACACTAAAGGAAACACCTGCCTTGCACATCCTGTTTTTGAATGTCACGTATTATGTGCATATTGTGCAACTGACTGTCATATACATAACTTGGATTGTTCTGTTATTACAAGAGACAACTCCACATACTTTTGTTTTTTGTATGATCATAGAAAAGTTTATTCACAAACTTCTGTCTTTGTCAGACCTCTAAATATACACTTTTCACCTTTTACAAATGAATAGCTGCCGAGTTGATGACACAAGGTTTGTCACCACAAGGTTTGTAATGTAACTCTGTAGCTGGTGTAATGATCTAAAGGTGGTGCTGTAGATACTGGTAGTTGGACTAGTAGATAGATTCAATCCAGTTTCTTAATGCAATGGGGGGATACTAGTGGTACATCTGTTCAGTTCTGTAAATGTTCAGTTGGTCAGTTTCTGTAACTGTGTTTCTTAGAGCACTTTACCCATGTGGATGCAGACCCACACGAGGTGGCATTATGGGTCCTGCTGAAGAGGACACAGTCAGCCAATAAATCCATCAGAATACAGGCTGTTCAGGAGCTTGCAGGATATCACCACTGGCATGGTAAAATATACCAAAAGTTACACTTCACTCAATACATGAACTGAGCTGGGATAAGATCTTACCTGTTGTGAATAATTCAGATTACCAGTACCAGACAGCAGCACAAGTTATAGACCAGCGAACAGCAGTGGGCCTGGCCCGGACTTCTCAAGTAGATCTGCGATTTTTCCGGCACCCTCCAATTCTGCCTGACATCGAGGATGTATGTATCTCCATGAAATTGTCTGCTCTTTATTTGCCAATTGAGGGAGAACTAAGGGGGGATCTAAAATGTGTTAACATCTTTTCAGGGTTTGTCAGCAGAGGATGGACTGAGGCAGCTGTTGGCATCTCTGCCTCAGTCTGAGGTGGACCAATGTGTTCAGTACTTCACCTCTCTGGCTCTCAGAGAGAGCACTCAGTCCTTGGCCGCGCAAAGGGTAATGATGACAGATGTATGCGTCTGTGTACCTATGTATAACATGTTAAGGAAGCTGACAGATTAGAACACAAAGCAAGATGACGTGAACTCACTGTTGTTGCAGGGTGGTCTGTGGTGTTTTGGTGGCAATGGGCTGCCTTACGCCCAGAGCCTCACCTCTGTTCCCTCTGAGAAGGTGGAGTCCTTCTGTCTCCAGGCACTGGTACAGCACTCAAAGGTCATGAATGATTCCCACTATGCATCATAACATCTGTTGTTCCTTTCACTTCCAACTTTCCCCCCCAACAATTAAAGTAATTCAGGAACAGAGTTCTTTTTGTTGTAGTTCTTTTTATTCAGCAGATTCTTATGTTCTGTGGCTGAGGTGGCTACTGTCTGCATGCAATTATTTATACGTCTATTACCTCATTATCTCCTTGGTTAATATGGCTCATAGGTGAACGACCAATTTTGCCCAGGAAAAACAAGTTGTAATTTACTGACGTGTGATTATTGTCTGCAGGTACAGAGCCACTGTGACCACATAGTTGCCAACGGTGGTTTACAGCTCCTCCAAAGGGTTTATCAGCTCAGAAGAGACTCCCTGAAGATTCAGAGGAACATCGTTCGTATTATTGGAAACCTGGCACTAAATGAAGGTGTCCATCAGGCCATAGCCCAGTCTGGTAAGTCTGTAATTAATCTTATCCCACCATAGACAATTGCTATATGTAATCTTGAGTGTCTGAACTGGGAGATATATAATAATTTTCTTTTTCTTTCATACTTGGTCCCAATTAAAAATGAACATAGCATCATAATGTATTCAACCATTTTCTCATTTTCTTCTCACCTATGTCACCCCTTCAGGCTGGGTATCTGTCCTGGCGGAGATGATGCAGTCTCCTCACATCATCCAGGCGTCTCATGCAGCTCGCGCTCTGGCCAACCTGGACAGGGAGACAGTGAAGGAAAAATACTTAGATGGCGTCTACGTCCTCCACCCGCAAACACGTAGCAAGTAAGAAAACAATGATCATTTATAATTTATGGGTTGTATTTATTTCTTTGTTATGTAATCCAACACTTACCTATGACATGATGTTAATTTCCAGCCAGCCAATCAAAGCAGATGTGTTGTTCATCCACGGGATTCTGGGGGCAGCTTTTAAGACGTGGAGACAGAAAGACCGCAGTACGTCAGAGGAAGAGAAGGAGGCTGAAAGCAAAGACGACTACACAGAGTGCTGGCCAAAGGTGACAAATCCACCTAATTCCTCTCATTACTGTGCAGTTTTATGGGTTACCATTATGTGCTTTTCCCATGTTTTGTTCCCACAATGTAATGAAATCTTTGGAACAACTAGAGTCTAGTCTGCCTGGCTATTAGGGAGACTCTATAGTGTGTGGCTCTCTCAGCACAGACAAACTTAGATTTTGTTTAAACAAATGAATTGTCTCTCATGGTTCTTTGTGTCCTTGTTTTCTAACAGTCATGGTTGGCTGCAGATTGTCCAAATCTAAGAGTGCTGTCAGTGGAATATGACAGTCATCTCAGTGACTGGATGTCCAAGTGTCCTGCTGAGAATCAGAGGTGAAAACCTATCATTCCTTCACATGTGCACTGATGACTGAAGCTTACTTTATACTCCCGCACTCACCCACAAAACTGCACCTGCGTTGCATCACGGAACCGACGCATAGGGCCGCGCGGCCCCTTTGCAACACAAGCCGCGCACACGTCAAAAATTGTAGCTGCGTGCAAGATGACGCAGACATCTACCTCTCCTGATTGGTCCGTTTGTAGTCACATGCTGTGATGACGTGCTTCCTTGTACGGGATAGTAAAAATGACTACCAAAATTGGCCTATAAATGCAGAAGAAACACCACCGTTTGGTGTCATGGCCAATACCAGCCGTATAGCGACACCCCCGATGAGGGAAACTGCAGCGACATTTTCAAAACAGCGCACATAGATTGCGCTCGAGTATAAAGCACTTTGTGCTGCGTCTCTGTGCATGAAAAGTGCTTTATAAATAAAATTGAATTGAATTGAATAAAGGCAAAATGCGCACGGAACAGCCGCAGTGACGTCTACGCGGACACCGCCCGCGGGAGTGTACAGAGGCCTGAAGTGTACACTATTGTAACCACTTTGAGTTTGTCTGACACAGTTATTACTAAAAATATTCAATCCTCATATTTTACACCACTTATCCACTTCTGGGATCATCTAAAGCTAAATATGCGACCCGTCTTACTGAATTTAAATATTTTACAATCTCAGAGACCAAATGGATGAATTTTTGTTTTTGCAACTTCAGGAAGTCTTTGGCCTACAGAAGTCAAGAACTGCTAAAGAAGTTAAAGCTGGCAGGAGTCGGAGAAAGGCCTGTGGTCTGGGTAGCCCACAGTATGGGAGGTATTCTGTCAGAGCTTTCCATACACAAGCATATGCAGAGTTTTACTTAAATCCCCTGAATGAAACTTGATCTTATTTTATACTTGAAAGATGCACTCTGCATGCCTGTGTTGTATTTGTTTTTCTGTCAGGATTGCTTGTGAAGAAAATGCTGTTGGATGCCTCAGAGGACCCAGACATGCATGGGTTGTTACAAAACACCAAGGGCATTATGTTCTATAGTGTTCCTCACCATGGCACCTTGATGGCAGAGTACTCTGTCAATGTCAGATATCTCCTCTTTCCCTCCATAGAAGTCAAAGAACTCTGTAAAGGTGAGTGAACACAATCAATCCTATGGTTCCACAGAGATTGTTTATGATCTACAATGAGGCCATTTCTGTGTTTGAAGACTCGCCAGCTCTGCTCAACTTGAACGAGAACTTCCTGAGCATGGCCAAAGAAAAGGAATTCAAGGTGCTGAGCTTTGCAGAGACGCTGCCTACAAACATTGGTCCCATGATCAACATACTGGTGGTACCAACACAGTCAGCGGGTATGTAACATTAATGCACATAGGAAATAAGACATGCCTATTTGTAATGTTTGTCTTAATATGAAAAACACATTTTGCAAACTATGTCTCTCGCCTCATTTTGGTTTCAGAAATTGGCATCGGGGAGCTCATCAAGGTGGATGTAGATCACCTGAACATCTGTAAGCCGGAGAAGAAAGACTCATTTCTGTACAAACGGAGTCTTCAGTTCATCCAGGAAGCCTTGCTGAGCTACATCAGCCACTGAGTGGACAACAGGAAAGCAAAACACTGATACAACCTACTGGATACTTGAATTGTGGGAAAGGACTGTCACCAACCTACAAACCAAATGGAAACATAACTGCCTCTCCTCATTGCACATTAACATAAGAAACCACTATTGTGATAGTATGGTTAGAGAAATTAAATTTATTTTACTCATTCATATATGTGAAAAGTTGTGTTGAAGAAACCAGAGAGCTCTTTTTTTTTTATCCTACTAGATTCCTGTCATCAGTCAATCAGGTTAATTTTAAAGATAATTCAATTTTTTAAAGAACAAATACTATTTTTCAAAAATGAGTTCATACAATTAAAATTATTTTCAGGTTTTATTTTTCTGTCAATTGTTTTCTTTCAGCTTAGACTTACCAGCATAAAATAGTGCGCACACAGTGCTCATATTATATATTTACTTACACTTGCACTAACACACGTCATTGCCACTCATGCTCCTCGGTACTCTTGACCAGAGCAACAGTTTAAGATTTTATTTTCTATATTTATATATTTTACTGTTGACTGCAGTATGACATATTTTGTGCCAAAATGTATTCCTTTCCAAGCCTTACCTCAAATGAGCCTGACATAATATATTAATCCATGTTGCTCTGTTTATTTATATGGGACTAAATGAGCAACTGAAGTTTAATCTTGATGTGTTTGCAGGCCCAACTGCCACTAACAATGCTGAATGCTGGCAATGAGTTGAATAAATGTATGAAGTTGAAGGATTGTCTTCTTTGTCTCTCTCTGGATGAATAGATATAGTAGGCAAACAGCCACTTTTTTACAGATTTATTATTTTTGCACACTCCAATGTTAATTTGTTTTATTCCTGGTACAAGCTAATAATAAACTGTATTATTGCACACTCAAATATAAAGTGTGCAGCTTGACGACACAGAAAGCAGCACGGATATAAGTTGAGTTATTGTAATATTGATATGTGCGCATGCGCATTTTTTGGAACGCTAAAGATTGTCCCTTAGCAGACACCGTCCGTTAACCCACACAATTAGCAGTTAGCGCTAGAAACAAGCTCGCAGGTTTGTGAAAGGTCGTTTATCCTCATAGTTAACGTCTTTGCTTAACCATAGAACCGTGTGTAAATTCATGTCAGTGGTTTGATTTGTTCTGTTTAAAAATTGCGGTACTTAACAGAATATACCTGCTGTTATATTTTCTTTGCGCTAACGATAGCAGATAACAGCTAAACAGGCTCGTACAACAGCTAGCTAACAAGTTCTTAATTCTTACTTTCAGGAAATTGTCAGCTGCAGTAAACTTTTCCTCTTTCTACTTTCTTTACAAAAAATTACTGTGATGTGTTTAAATATTGTTATCTTGGGCATACTGTTGTCTGTTTACAGTCAGGAAACTCACGCGTCTTTGTTGTACTGCAGGTAGTGAGCACTTTAATTCTCTCCATCCGCCAACATGGTCAACGTACACAAAGGTGTCCTCGTTGAATGGTAAGGAAAGCTGAAACTGCCAAGAAATCTCTACAACCAAGTGAAAGTCTAGTGATGAAACATGACAACATATCAGCTGATTCACAGATATAAAACCTAAATGCTTCAGACTTTCAGATAAACAAGTATTAAATATATTTCTCTTTTACAGTGATCCAGCCATGAAGCAGTTCCTCCTCTACCTGGATGAAACCATGGCCCTGGGAAAGAAGTTCATCCTCAAGGACCTTGATGACACACATGTTTTCATCTTGGCAGAGGTGGTGCACACCCTCCAGGAAAGAGTTGGGGAGTTAATGGACCAGAATTCATTTCCCATCACGCAAAAATAAATCTAAACTTTTTCAAGGAACTTTTTTCTACTCCGACATAGGACTGTTTATTTAAGAGGTAAAAATGAAAAACATAATTCCCTCATTTGCTGCACAGTTCCAGTTGCTGCTTTGTTTCGTTTTTGAAAGCTTAATAAAAGGAAAAACTGGAGTTTTCTTACTTTTCACATTTATTTTGATCATTGGTAAATGCAAAAACAGCACTTGACACAGGCTTGAAAAACGTTTTTTTCCCCCATATTTGGATTAAAGAATGTAAGCAAGGTGGAGAAATGTAAAAACCTCTTTTTCTTTGAGTCTTTTTAATTAAAGAATCCTAAGTTTTTTTGATCACAAGTATCCAAAT